>JAEAOA010001869.1:42500-105000 GCA_016746295.1 Potamilus streckersoni
ACCGTGTTATTATTATTAACGGACAGAAATTTTAGCGCAAACTCGTGACCAGGGTAATGTCTAAACTATGCGTATAATTGAGATAGGCAATTCATTGTAGTTGGAAAAAATATGTCACCTTGCTGAATATCCTGAAGTTTTATTGTTTGATTAAATAAGTTTGATATAGCTGAAATAGTTACACAATTTGCAACAAGCTGTACTAAAAATATATTTTAGCAGCTCTTATTGATTTAAATTCCATTATTTTACCTGGGTCGAAATTAATTGATTTAATTGGCCTCGGCGTATATTTGTGTTTGCCGGACTTTGTAATGTTATGTTTGCTTGGCGTGATTGTTTGTAAATTTTCCAGTCTGCTATCTTCTCTATTTGAGTTGATGTGATCGATAACAAGGCAGTCATCTATCGGCTCATTTAAGCACTCATAAACAAATCTATATAAGTACTAATTTTTTAAAAATTTCAATAGCAATCTTGAGGTAGCCCATTTTACCGACATTTCCAATGGAGTTTTGTGAGACGGCAGTCTCTGACGATCCCAGCTCTGTTCGCTTCGTAATTAACTAATATCGGACGTTTCTTAAATTCATCATAATCTATCTCTTTCTTAATTCGTTCAATTTATATAATTTTCTCTTCTTCTAATATAATATTTTTGTCAACATAGGAATAGGTTTCGAGATAATCTTTGGTATCTTTTATTTTTATATCATCAGAAGCGTTTTATTTCTCGTAATATCGATTAATCACTAGATCGCTAGATCAGCCGCAAGGCACAACCACACTTCAAACATGACATGGTTTTGGTCCAATACTGCCACGGTGAACACTGGACATGTGATATCCACAGTTTTCTCCACGACAATTTTTTTTCCACAAGGATTTCCTTATCCGATTATGAGCCATCGACCACAATTTTTTGCCTGTTGCATATTATATTATTGTATAAAGTCTAATTAAAGAAAAACACTTATCAAAATTTTATAGATGACTAATTCTGCTGTTGCAAAACAATTGCAAGAACAGTACTTTATTCTAACCTGAAAAAAGGTTAGACGTATGAAACGTATGAACTAACATACCTCAGATAAAACGTTATGTCAATCAATCATTTTTATCTCCTGTTGCCGCACATTTTAATAAGAGTTACCATACTCTATAAGCTATATCCTTTCAACCTAATGATATAGCTTATTCTGAGACTGAACGTCTGCTAAAGGAAGCGTATTGGATTCACCGTCTTAATACGGTATATCCGAACGGTCTAAATTCCAAATCAATACACGACATTCATTAATCAATCTTCTTTTTTATTTTAAAATTGTTGTTAAAATTTATGTCTTCCTGTTTACGATTAGTTCAGAATATTTTTATATTATTATAATTAACAGAACAATGTATGAAGTAAAAGTATAAACGAATATCAGAACTAAGTTTGTTAATTCTCTAAAAATGAAAGGGCATTTAAAAATTAATTCTTAATGCGCATATATATATATATATATATATATATATATATATATATATATATATATATATATATATATATATATATATATATAGATATATATATATAAAGTTGTTAAGGTCCATTTAAAGTGGTAGAAGTTGGCTGAGAATTTTTTGATTATATATCAAAAATCGTTTTGATTATGAGGATGATTATAAAGAACAAAGTACGGATGCAATTCTTAAACATATTATCACTGATAATAATGGATATATTAGGTGATCTGAAACGACTGTATCTAGATCTTTAGTCTATAAACACAAAGAACTGGTTAATACTTGTAAACTTTGATAATGCACAATATCAAACCTGACTTAAACACTGAATAAAAAGCATCGTATTGGTGTAATTAATAAGAAACACTTGTGACACCACATAGTACGCGCTCTTTTAAAGCACGTAGCTGTTGCTGATGTATACACTGTTTTGTTTTATCATGCAATTTGGTTAGAAAAGTGTTTCTTTTATCTTAAGTAAAGTGTAGACAATTGTTGTAGACTAAGATACGGTACCATTAGGATGGATTCAATTTAATTGTCCTGCGCTTAATATGTTTGAGGACTAAACACTTTTAGAAAAAAGAATACACCATATTCAAAAATTTAAAACTTGTTTTGAGAGCTAAAAATACACATAGTTGGATGCTTGCTTTAAAACACAATTTAATTTTAATGTTTTGTTTTCTGGCAGAAAAAAGAAACAGCTTTGTTTACTGACAAAATGGGACTTTTGCAACAAGAACGTTTCTATTGTCTTAACCCATGAATTCTAGGGCGTGTATTTTTAACATTTGAACCAAAATAATCATCAAAGTTCGAACAAGTTTAGAGATCAATCTGTAAGTAAAAATGTCTTTTCATAAAAATAACACAGAAAACGTCACCTTCATGGGGCAAAAAAATCAAGTTTATTATGTTTATTTTTCTTAATATAATTACGTTTCCAGATATAGAATGTGTCACAAGCATGGCTGTGGATGAGAGAAATAAGATATTATACTGGTCTGACTGTCGGAAAGAAACAATAGAGAGAGCGGATTATGATGGCATAAACGGAAGAATCATACACAGTAACGATCTCTATCGTGTTGTAGTACTAGCTGTGGATTCCATTCATGCGTAAGTAAATATATCCTTGATGGTGTACATGTATAAGGAGTCTGTTTTTGTCCACAATGTTTTTATCCGATTGAAACAATTTTTAAAAACTCCCTATGCAATGGCAACAACGATAGAATAGAGAAACGATATCAATAAAAATAGCAATAGATTTATTATGAATACCGAACGATTTTATTTAATAATTCTGTTTTGGGATAAATATCTTCACCAGCATCAAGCTTCTTACTGTACTGTATTTCCAATGGAAAGAAAAGAAGAAGAAAATCACACACACACACACACACACACACACACACACAATCTTTGATTGACATGGCAGTATAGATAATTTTAGTAAATGGAATACATGCCACTAGAACAAATGTGAAAATGTATCTGATATTGATCGTGTGACTATGTATATATTTCTAGTTTACTTTATTGGAGTGAAGAACGGTTTAATAAAATATATAGCAGTAAGACCGATGGGAGCGATCGGAAAATTGCGAACACTTTTGACCAATACCCAAGTCTTGTGAAAGTAGATATAGAAATTCAACAAGAGAGCGATTCAAACCTGTTGTAAGTACCTACATTATATGTTCGTTCGTTCGTTCGTATGTATGTATGTATGTATGTATGTATGTATGTATGTATGTATGTATGTATGTATGTATGTATGTATGTATGTATGTATGTATGTATGTATGTATGTATGTATGTATGTATGTATGTATGTATGTATGTATGTATGTATGCATGCATGCATGCATGCATGCATGCATGCATGCATGCATATATATATATATATATATATATATATATATATATATATATATATATATATATATATATATATATATATATATATATATATATATATTATAGATAATAAAAATGTTAATGAACTTTATCTTTATTTATTCATATATTTTATAAACAAATATATGAGAGAGTATTCTTGCCTGTGTTATTCAGCTTCAGAGAAGATGCAGATATAGAAATTCAACAAGAGAGCGATTCAAACCTTTTGTCAGTACCTACATTATATGTTTGTTCATATGTATGTATTGTGTGTGTGTATGTGTGTGTGTGTGTGTGTGTGTGTGTGTGTGTTCGAAGAAATCAAACAATATCAAGGAATTATGTTCGGAATATGATAATGATAATCCGTTTGTATTGGAGTCGCGGGGCCACATCCGGTCCCTTAAAGGCAAAGTTTTAATAAGTCACTATTGTTGAACCAAAACTAATGTATGTTTGGTTTTGGTGCCCAAAACACTGTTTCAAGGTCACTAGTTGATATTTGGTGCAAAGGATTGTATGTTGACATGTGTTGTGGTTACCTCAAAAATTATTTGTAATGAAAAAATTGTGCCATCTTTTGATAATATAATCAAGGAAAGAAGTGATAGTTAAAATAGAAATATCTGCAAAGTAGAAATTTTAATTTGTCGTTCTTAATTTGTCCTGAACCTAGGTTGTACTGAGATTTGGAATAAAATAGTAAATTATGCAAGAATGCTAGAGCATACTGAAATTACTTGGTAAGTTTTCATGTGATAATTAGATCACGGTTACCAGAACCTAATAAGTTCTTGGGATACTTAAAAAGCATCTAGATATTCATTTAGGCCACCATCTGCAAATCATATTATTTAGTTCAGTTTGGTCAAACCACTTTGGAGAGATCGCTATGACCTTGAAAATGGAGTCATAATCAGCAGAACTTCCCAACAATTTTACAATGTTATCTGTTAGGACCGGTTTGGTTCAATCGTTGTTGACATATTTTGCACCTAAGACCAGTGCGTACATTTCCCCGGCCGGAAAACAGACCGCTACTCTGATCTGTCAAAATCAGGTCAAGGTCATCTCACACTAATTGAATCATGAAACTCTTCAACTGTATCTGCATTTCAAATTTGTTCCACTTTATTCAAACCATATTGAAGATGTATTGCTTACAATCTGATTCACTATAATTTGTACTACGCACAAACCATTTCCTTGTGACATTGTGGACCTTTGGGGGCAGCAATCTGAACCTAACTAGGTCATTGGGCCTGTGCAAGGTGTACAAGTATCAAGTTTGAAATGGTTTAAAATATCTTAGGATTGAAGTGTGTCGGACAAACGGGGGAACAGTGCAATAATATGTAATTCCAATTTCCTGGCAATGAAACTAATAAAAGCTAATGTCTGCAATTAGTCGCTGACTTTTTATGTAGGATTCTAATGTTACATTCTCTCAAACACTGTTAAGTTTATTTATATGTTCTAAGAATCATTTATTTAATTGATAATAAAGGTTGTACTGGAAGGAAATGAACTCGACACATAGTTTCAGAAATTGTACAGCTCTGTTTAACTGCTTGATACAAAACCTTACGACAGAGATGACTGAGGGGCTCCGTTCGGTCAGTTTTGCCATCAGACCAAAATATCAACACTATCAGCGAGGTACGTAAAGTATTTCTTAATTAAATCGCAGCTATGTCTGTCTTAACGTTCATGCCAATACCCATTATTAGGTGTCCGCCATACTCGATAGAACGAATAAAAGTAAGGCGTATGTATGTATGTATGTATGTATGTATGTATGTATGTATGTATGTATGTATGTATGTATGTATGTATGTATGTATGTATGTATGTATGTATGTATGTATGTATGTCTGTCTGTCTGTCTGTCTGTCTGTCTGTATGTATGTATGTATGTATGTATGTATGTATGTCTGTATGAATGTATGTATGTATGTATGTATGTATGTATGTATGTATGTATGTATGTATGTATGTATGTATGTATGTATGTATGTATGTATGTATGTATGTATGTATGTATGTGGTATGTATGTATGTATGTATGTATGTATGTATGTATGTATGTATGTATGTATGTATGTATGTATGTATGTATGTATGTATGTATGTATGCATGTGGTATGTATGTATGTATGTATGTATGTATGTATGTATGTATGTATGTATGTATGTATGTATGTATGTATGTATGTATGTATATGCATGCATGCTTTCATATATGTATGT
Organism: Potamilus streckersoni; assembly: GCA_016746295.1. NCBI lineage: Eukaryota > Metazoa > Mollusca > Bivalvia > Unionida > Unionidae > Potamilus > Potamilus streckersoni. Next base: position 48,168 of record JAEAOA010001869.1, read on the forward strand.
ATGTATGTATGTATGTATGTATGTATGTATGTATGTATGTATGTATGTATGTATGTATGTATGTATGTATGTATGTATGTATGTATGTATGTATGTATGCATGCATGCATGCATGCATGCATGCATGCATGCATGTATGTATGTATGTATGTATGTAGAAGCAGAAATTGTTTCGACGCTTGAAATTGTACAATTAGGGATAATGTTACAAGATTAACAAGCGCGTGAATCCCTTCGTTGTTACTTCGTTTCTAAATATCAAAAGCACGTGCATTTTCTTTTAAATAATTATAATTTGGCGTTGTTTTAAAGTAAATTGAAGTCTTGGTACCTTAAATGCTGTAAATAAATACATTTGAATTTTGCAGAGGGTGTTTGTAAGAACATGCGCTGTTCTCATGTCTGTATGCCTACGAACGAAACCTATGCTCGATGTTCGTGTCCCTCTTTCGGAGGACTGATTTTAGTGTCAGAGAGGAATTGCTCAATAGGTATCACTTATTTACTTCTTTTTCACAAAAAGAAATGTTTGATGCACACAAAATTCGTTGTTAATACTAATCTAAATGATTTGAGTATCCTATGTCGCTTTTTTTGTTGGAACAATCTTAGAACAGTGGGACATAAATGGATAGATATAAAATGCATCACTCATTAGTGAGTGATGGATTTTAAAATTTAATATGGCAATATTAAGTGTTTGTCATGGACCAAACATTATTCACAAATAGGGTCATGGGCACATTATAGATCTTCTTCGACATACATCAATGATAAATTTTATAGTGTAGTTGTTGCTCTTCACTTTTCTTTTTTGAAAACCTTTATATTTCGTGACTCAGTGGTTAGCGTTCCAGACCCACGATCGAAGGGATGCGTGTTCGAATCCTACCATCTGACCCGCCTGGATTAGACGTGTCCTTGGGCAATGCACTTTACTCCAATGACCTCAGCACTAAATAACCTCCTTTTATGTCCATGAAGTAAACCTCCAAACCAGAATTTACTTTTCTCGTGGCTGATGCAGGCTTAATGTTGAAACGAAGCAATAGTCTGATGTAAAACTTCATACTGAATGATAGCCTTCTTGGGTCAATGCTACTGAACTCTGTCTGTAACATTTGTAAAGAATAAAGATGATTAGTATTTTCAAAACAGTTAAAAACCTGACACTCGGTCTCTAGCTAGTATTCGTGTTCATGGAGATGTTCATACCTAATTGATCGCTAATTTTACTTTAATATATGACTAATTTTATTCATATAATATACGTTTCGAGTCATTAGGCTGTCATTTAGTCTTCTGCGTTTAACCATAATGAAATTATCAGCAGAAAAATGTGTGAATTGTTGCAAGGTTTTTCTATAGAGACAGTGTTAAGCTTGAAAATAGCTTGTCGGTATATACAAGGATATGTCATTCGACGAAAGACTCCTTCATCAATTTATTAGATTTAGATGCAACGTACTGACCATTCACTAGAATAAATTCTTGCAAGATTATTCCATTGTGTCGGATAAAAAATCCACACTTAAGTTTCCTTGAAAACTTTTACTCAATATTGGTGAGCTACTGGGTGTCACCGGCGAAAGCCGATTGGCTCAAACGTCACTACTTACTTTTATGAAAAATTTAGCTAGTTTATTGTTTACCTTATTATTTGATTAAAATGTTAAGCATTGCAATAATTTATAATTTAAGTAGTGTTTTGTTTCGGTGAAAAAGGATTTCAAGATTTGGTTACAATGAATGGCAAGCACAGAGGTATTTTTGCATATATGTATATTCTTCAACTGATAAAATAATGATCTATAGAGACGTATATATTTAAAATTAATGGCTTGCGATCGCAAGCCTGCATGTCAAGGAACAATTTTGTGCAACTTCAATTTGGTACAAAGTACACCTAAACGATGACTTGACTTATACAAAAACATCTCAGGGGTAAATTTGGCCGTAGATTATGACAGAATGTCTTCAGGGTTGGGTATAGAAGCAGGATGTTGAGGCTCAGGTGTGGAACAGGGTATTTCGAAATTACCTACCTTGCTTATTTTATAGTATTATTTATAGGGTAGTATGTCAGTGCGGGTAATACGGAAACAGAAAACGTCATTATCATATTCCTACATGTATGAAATGTTCGTTAAATCTGATCTATTTCTTTTTAGATAGAAAATTAAAAGGTGTATAACAAATATTATTCCCACCTGGCTCTCAAAGTCTCGGTCACTCAGCTCTTGTATGACTAAGAAAGATCTACCGAGAGACACGGCAATTTCCGTACAGTTGATTATTAATGATAGGTGTCGCTTATTTCTTTTATCTTAATTTTTAAATACTTTTCTCGGGAAAAGCAAACAATTCAATATCTTAAATATGCCGTTAAATCGATTAGAACTTTTGTGTACCTAAGCAACGAAGGTAAACATGTTTAGCATGTCCTTTAGAGGTCGTAGAATGTATTGATGCTCAAGCCTGAATGCGTGCCCCTTCATTGCGTTATTGTCACAGTATGACCATCTGAAATATTATTTATGCTCAAGCAAATGCCTCTATCACGTATTATGTGATCGATCCAAAAAAGTAAAATATAAATATGAAACTTTCTGTATAATGTTTCTAAGTTTCTATTATCAATGCTTACTAACGCTCCAACCGTTTCGAAGCTACACATGATATTGTGTTAAGTCTCATTATGAGCATCACAATTGTTTGTATATGCCTGCATCATCCCTTATATGGCTAAGAATACATGGATCCATGTAAGAGTTATAATTAACGAGATGAGGGAAAGTGGAATAAATCACGGGAAATAAATATTTTTTTTCTGTGAGCTCTTCAAGACTTTTTCAAATGGGTTGTGCGAATTCATATGCCTAGGAAGCCAATATTAAAATATACATTTGACAGAGGGAGTTATATTCCAGTAGGTCGCTACTCGCAAGATCAGAAAGTTTTTTGTGCAAGCGTTGTGGATGTAACGATAGCCAATACAATTGTTTTCGACGAGCTGCATATTGGTGACTCATCAGATTGCTTTTTGCAACAGTAGAAGGTAGAGCAATACTTCCTAGTGCAAAAGTTTCGGTAAGTCCCTGCGGCGAGTAAGGCTGCTCTGTTAGTCCGGCAGAGGTCTTGTCTGCGGTGCCCAGTTTGTCCTGCCCCTTCTTGGAAATGTGAAGATTCGTCGCTTTTTTAGAACGATAGAGACCTTTGTGAGCTTTAATTGTGTAGATAGGATTTCCTCCGCATGTGGTTTGAGACTGCTTATTATCATGATATTGGACGAGCGGTCATCATACGGCCATTGTTGCAATAAACCACATACCGATTTTTCTAGACAGGGAATTGTGTAGCGGTATCATCAGTTTAAGACCATTTCGACACTGATTGTCAGTCGTTCGTCATTTGTCTAGGATATTAGGAAATGCGCAGAGTAGGAGCAAAAATGCGAATGGGCAGACGTGTAGCATGATGTCTCACTCAGTCACATTATCCTGACACTAGGCCGACCGGTCCTAATACTAACCTCTAACTAAGCGAGGCAGCTGCTAGTACCATTTTTATGTCTTTGATATGACTCAGCCGTGGTTCGAAGCCAGTGACCTCTCGCATCCGAGGCGGACGCTCTAATCACTTAGGCTACCGGAGCGGTTGTTTAAGATGGTAAACACCATATATAACCTTCTTTCACGTACACCACGTAGACCTAAATATGTTGTCGCGTAATGTGTAAGCATATCATCCTTGTCGGTTGTATTTATGATTTCAAGAGTAGAACGTTTACTCATATGTGTGTTCTTATTTGGTTGCCCCTTGTACAAATATACATAAGATATTAAAAGAAAATGCCAACTACAGTGATGAAAGTATATAATCGTGTGACATGAAAATGACAGCTACAGTAATGATCTTAAATTCCAACTTCTTGACTACATAAAAGATATAATATTCATGCAGCTGTCATTTACATTATTCTTATTCTAGTAAATTAGGTAGCAGATGTCTTATTTTTAACGTGTCTTCCTTAAGGCGGACAAATGGAGTACCCATTTTTTACCAGAAAGGCAGATTTTATTTTTTGAATTTTAATAACAGCAAAATATGACGAAGATCTTCATAAAATAGACTTGGTCGTTATAACGTTTATCCATCATTTTCCTATTGGTTACCGACCCACGAGAAGCTACTGGCAATGTTTCTCACATATCCACATTGGCAGAATCATAGATTGGAACCCACGCAGACAGAGGTGAGATGGCAGTGATCCTTAACGGACAGTGCTTCAGATCTCGGCCACTTGGGGCCCTTTTTTCCTATTGGGTTTTGTGTAATAATCTTTGAGATAAATCGGTAACGATTCTATGGTCTTTTTCAGTATCCGAACCATTCTTGTTATACAGTGATGATGTCGCAGGGTATATTGGTATTGCTGAGCTGCATCCACGGTATCCAAGCCCAGATAATTTCCTGGTAGTCAAAGCAAAGAAGCCAAGAGGAATTGCCTACGACAAAATAGAAAAGGTTACAAAAATCTTTAAACTATACTAACTTAAATGTGTTTCTTTCTAGGCTCGATTAGTTTCGTCTATTCCTTTTTTATAAATAGTGCTTACACGGAATAATTACAAAGCGATTCTAAACTGTTCTCCTTACTAAGCTATTTAAAATTTTCCTTTTTAGATTTATCAAAGATACAACTTCCTTTTTTCCACAGGACATTGACCACCCAATCGCATTTCAGAGACGTAATTTTCAGTGCCTACCATTGATCACACCTTATAATATGTACCTATGTAAATATAGGTGATGAATCTGATTGTATGAGTATTGGCTCTTGTTACTAAACGACAACTAGATGGAACATGTTGGATCAGTAAATCGGCCAATCTTTTAATAGAAGACGCAGCTCACTATGCCAGAATTTGAAATAGACTATAGCCTATAATAAAAAGATGATGTGTTCCGTTTGCGCAGCAGAGACGGGACGCTGCACTCAACTTCGATAGGTATATTAGAATACAATTAAGAATTGTTATAATGCAGTTAATATCAATAGTTCGCGAGTAGTGTCGTTATGAGAGTTTGAGACAGATCGATCAAGCACGGTTCTGAATAAGTAAAACTTCTGATACTCCTGCGACACTTTTTCACTGAGAATTTATGCACACGAGTGTAAGCTGCGTGATCCCACAAGCGAATTTCCCATGCGGTTTCCCAGTCAGATCAATATACTGCTGAGTTGGCAGGTAGATCAATAAAGAGGGGCGCTCTACAGATATTATGAACTTCAGAGAGACTGACATGTGTAAGGTGAAGTTGTTTGCATTTGTAACATACACGATTGAGAGAATGTTAACATATCTCTATGTTATTTTCTTGTACTTTGGCCGAAATTGCTTTGGACATTGTACTTGTGGAGATTGTATATACTCTAATCACAGTTAACCAAATTGACTGACCTTTTGTGCCCAAAAATCAGCCCGAGTTAGTCTAAAGTACACTATCGTTAGCTGTTTTTAAAATAATGAAAACGAAGGTTGACAGACTAGGCAATACCAGCTTCTCAAAGTGTAATGAATGAATTACCGAATACATAAAATGTCAAATAAAGTTATCGGCATTTTCACAATTCACCTCTGAAGTTCAGGAAGTGAAAATGAGCAAGTTGAGCTAGTAGGTTTTAGAAAGGTGTACAAATGTAGTAAGGCCAGGCTGTATGTTCCATAACCCAAATTACACCCATCAATCATACGTCAAAAAAGGGGAATTAAAGGTTATTTGAATAATGCCTAAGATATATAAGGTCTTTTTAAACAGCCTGTAAAACCAATGAGAAAACACCGGTAATTTCTTTTTATTAAAAAAATATAGTCTAGTGAAGAGTTCGAAAATGTATAATGACAACTTCAAACAAATGAAAATTATGTGCAATTTTTTTTATTATTTTCATATCGTCGTATATGATGGCCTCAACAAGACGGTACATTGACAAAAATGTTATAAACTAATTATGCTTATTTACTATTCTTGCATAATATGCCTGGGGTCAGTATAGTGTATGTAGTGAATTTAATTATAGGGAAATTAGAAGCCTTAGAATACAGGAGTGATGTCATTTTAAATTTAAAATGGTTGCATTAAGTGAAAGAAATTTTTTGTGAAAATGTTTTTCTTCATTAATTTGTAATGAAAATTAAGAAATAAACGATGTTTTTTTTTCTCTCCATATTCTAGTGTTAGAAGAATAACCATCGCGAACATATCCCAAAACTCATCCCACGAGTTATCGTGAATACACCAAGTCAAAAAGATGTTTGCAAGGCCATGTTCGCATTTTCCGGACTAAATTTATATACTTGCGCGTGTCGTTGTGTCAAATAAATTACCTCTTTGCTTTTACGCCGGCATCGGAAAATAGTTTCACAGAGTTATTTTGGTGTTCAAGCATCACATCATTGTATAAGATATTTGTGTTCGGTTCAAGATCGTTAATAACAGAGCTCGATAATTTGTGGGGAAGAAATAAATAAATAGTGGAATCTTTGCTTGTCCACGACGACGAAAGCACTTTCGTAAAATCCGCGAGTACATCATAATACGGCTGAGCGTGTACAAAATGGTTTAATCGCATACAACAGATCCCGCTTTAACCTTCTCTTAATCAGATTCAATAACAAATGGGGGTTTCCGGGATCTGGTTTGGCCAATGATCAGCGCGAAACTAGTATAGTAATATGTCTCAATGCTTTTACTACTTCTCGTGACGTGTGATTTCTTTGCGAAACACCTTCTTGTGAACACGATTGTCGGCTGTTAATACGTCATAATAAACTCTTCAACTGGCTATCTTTTAGTGCTACAAATACAGTCAAGGATACCCTTTCCCCAGCCGAAATTAACACCAAGGAAATGACTTGCATCGTTTCAGATTCGAACTCGTCAATTTTTCTCCTTGTAAATGTTTTAAATAAATAACTAATCTAAGACTGATCACTACTCCTCTTCAGTCAGCAAGTCATATTAAACCTATGGTGAGAGGCATGGACAGTTCAAATTAATTTTTTTAAAGCTGAAGCGGGACACGTAGAAAGCTTTGTGAAGTCAAATGCATTCATTGCAGTTGAAGTATTTCAGTATCACCATATCTACACAAAATCGTTCTCAGCTGAAAGTTTTGTATGCAGTATTCCTTGATGTGTGTTGAGAGAGAGAGAGAGAGAGAGAGAGAGAGAGAGAGAGAGAGAGAGAGAGAGAGAGAGAGAGAGAGAGAGAGAGAGAGAGAGAGAGAGAGAGAGACTAGCGTAACGTGATGCAAGCACATCTTTTCAGAAAGATGCAGTTCAGGTCATAGCTTGCAATTACATACCCAGTATGCGCATTGAGTCTGAAACAAAATCTCCGTGGAATATTAGTTAATATTATGGTTGCAATGTTAAAATGGGGTTCCTTGGCCTCCAGTGGGAATTCCATGTTAAAATGTTTATAGGTTTAATAGAAATGTGGCTCAAGAGCTTCAAGGCGAACTTAACAATAAGGCTAATCAAAATAGACATATGTCTTAATGGAAATTTTAGTGTTAAATACATTTACCATTTTACTGATCAATAACCAAAATTTAGCGAGCAGTACCTTCGCTTACAGTTCAGCACCACCATCGACTGCATTGAGTCCATCCTAGCTTTAAAACACTCTTAACCCTAGAACTTAGGTGACAAGAGAAGACAGGGTAGGGATGTTTGAACATGCACAAATATACTATCACCCCGTTAAAGTGTATGAATGTTGCGATAAACACACACACACACACACACACACACACACACACACTTATAAACTATTATACATGGAATGAAAGACAGAATGAATTTGAATGCTTACACATACACAAACATGCCATCTCCTTGAAAAGAGTATGAATGTTGACATACTATTCAAACATATATAATATCAAACATGGAGTGAAAAGAGAGAAAATTAAAGGAATGCCTATACGAACATATTTAAACAATTTCGAACATGAGTGAAAGATGAAAAGAGAGTATGAGTATATAGACGGCAACACAAAACCATAATGATAGACTATCGCAAAAGAAAGGAAAAGGAGTTTTAAATTTCAGTTTTGAAACATGTAGAAAATGTTAACAATTTCTAATATTGTTTAAATCTTTTCTTTCTAAATTTTAACTCCTATTTCATCTCTCTAAATTTCATACAATTTTCAATAGGTATTGATTTTCTTAACCTCTTCAAAGATTCGCAGTCATTATGAATCGTGGACAATTCACTATATGCTTACTCGCTCCTTATATCATGGGGTAAAGGTCACTGAAAATTTACATTAAGGTTTTGTTAAGTTTCTTTGGTTTGCTAGTTTTGCATAGATTCCCATCATACTTAGTAATCACTATCGTAAAGCAAAGACGATTCATTAAGCGACACGCTTGCCCATCCCAATAATACTGTATACAAAGCCAAGGTCACGGCTATAAAAAGCTGACTTTAAAGTTTTGGTTAAAGAGTTTCATTTGCTTATATTTCCTAAACTTCTTGATGGATTTATTAATATTTGGAATAAATTGTGGCGAAGCTAAGACAACTCAATTGTTCACATGCACGCATGCCCATTTAATATTATGGTCATGGCCACAGATAAAGAAAATTGGTCCTTAGGATTTCGTTAAAAATATTTATTTTGCTAATAGTTCCTAAAATTCTTGAGTGTTCTTCATACTTGATGCCAATCATTATGAAACTAACGTCATTCTGCGACACTCACTCTCGCCCCTTAGATCAATGGGTCATAATCACATAAAATTTTTCCATTTAGATTTTAGCATATTTGTTTTCCTTTGCTTGTATTTCTTAAACATGAATTTTGTCTATAGCCTCTATGCCCTCCCTCCGCGCCTCCGATAATATTAGGGCGACATTTTTATTTGTCCTCTCCGGGCAAGTTTCACCTGCGTTGAGTAGCGTATGTACTAAGTGGAGAACATTCCGACATGTTGTGACATACACGATTAAAGGGGTTATCCTTCTTTAATGTCAGTTTGCTAACCACTTTACAACATATAATATTCTACAATCAATACACAGGCAGAGAAACCATTATTTTAATGTAATACAAATACAAATATTCAACATTTGAAATAGAACTTCTAGATATACAACAGAACAATCAACAGATAAATTATAACACCTATACATAGGAAATTAAACTGTCAACCAGCGTCGTGTGGCTCAATAAAAACAATTTAAAATTAGACATAGAAAACAAAACTCTCAGCACCAACAATTTTATTCAACTCTTGAAACAGGAACTCTAGTTATATGATATTGATATTGCAACGGTTGCTTTTTCATCTGACTAACTTATGTTCGCTACGGAAGTTAATAGTAATATTTGACTAACTTTTGTCCGCTACGAGGCTAATAGCAATATTCTTTCAACTTTTATCCGCTACGGAGGCTAATAATAATATTCGACCAACTTTTATTAGCTGCTAGACTAATAGTAATATTAGCGCTAAGGATGATAATAGTACTATTAGACCAACTTTTATCCGCTATGGAGGCTAATAGCAATATTCGACCAATTTGTGTCCGCTACGAGGCTAAGTAATCATTCGACCAACTTTTGTCCGATACAAGACTAATCGTAATAATCTATTCCGACCAACTCTGAGGTCAGAGCAATAAATTCGTTCTAAACACGTGGCGCCATTACTTTGTTAATTTTCATGACTCATTGAAGTAAATATATCTCTCTGAAGTAATTTTAAACTAAGCACAATTCTTTCAAAAAAGTGTGCCAGTATGTGTTTTGCCGATGGTTATATTGGAGCACTGCCGTTGTCATATCTTCGTTCTTTGAGATGTGTTGTAAAAAGCTCTTCAATTTAGGAGGTAAGAAAATCTTGCTGTACAAATTAATTAGGTAATATTTTATCGGATTGACTCAGTTGTTGCCTCTCTAAGTACTGTTCTTTATCTTATTCATTTTTTCATTTTTTAAACTGTAAATAAATTTATAACATTAAGTTCTTGGACTAGCTCGATTATAAGAGAGATGCACGCATATTTCTTATGTATTTAGCATTACTTTCTTCAAGGACTTTTTGACTATAGTTAAAAAAAATGGCTAATTTTGTATGGTATAAAAGTTTGGAGATAGCTTTCACAGGGTTTTGCCTGAAATGTCACATATACCAGAATAGTGAAATGGTTTATCTATGAAAAAAAATGTAATTCATGTAAGCTATATCAGGCCCACTATTGCCTCTTGTTTAATATACTTCTTTATCAGATATAACAGTGAGAAATATCAAATTTTGATGTCAACCTTGAAAATATAATTAGGAATGTGGTGCTCAAAACATTTGTTAATGGTGATACAGCTGTGAACCAAGTTTCATGTATTATTGCAAAGGGCATTAAAATTATCACGATAAAATTGACATAAGTTGGTGACTTTAATTTACGATGATACGAGATGATGAGAACATTTCTACTAGCATATATACATTAATGTATCTAGTTAATAATTTTATCTCAAACACCTGTAGATCGAATTTAATCAAATATTTTTAATTTTAAATATTATTTAAAAATAGGAAAAAATCCAGCAAAATTGAAAAAAATAATAAGGAAAAAAGCACAGACAAAATGCAAATGCTAGTCATATGCCTTGACCGTCTATATAGGATCCCAGTTTTGTACTCATCAAAATTCCCTGCCATAATAATGATATATGTTTGCCAAGTTTTATCCATTTATCTCAAATTTTACAACATTACATAGTGGATAGACCAGGGATAAGAAAATGGAAAATACGAATGTGAACTATCTTGTTTTGACGAAAGTGAAAAACATGATCCCAAAATGTGTCAAGCAAAAAGACCGTATTATTTCTAAGTTTAGTTCATAAAAAGAGATCCCAGACTTTTTTTATGCTGAAGATGGATAAGTTCATTGGTTGATTCTTTTCGTCTTTTCTTTCTAATTCCACCACAGATGGTGTATTTTTATGAAGAAAGTAATCAGACAATATTTAAAATCCAAATCGATGGCACAGGTTTGATGGAGGTGCTACGTTTACAGGATGGACAAAGAACCACGATAAAAGGTATGTATCATGTAATTATTTATCATACAACAAATAGTCGCAACATTTGTTAGTTTTGTAAATGTAAAATTTGCAGTGATTAAGGCATGTTAGAAATTAAACATTGTGTAATATTAGTAAGAAAATGTATATACAAATGACAATATTAAAGAATATAAATGTACTTACAAACGCCACCACAGATTTATCTTACATAAATGTGCATGTGAGGGCAGAGACAGTAAGTCTAGTGCATTTGTTTAAAATCATAAATGTCGAATGTAGCGCATATTTTTGTCAAATGTGTCACACATTAAAATACATTTTTATCCGAAAATTTAAGTTGTAAAATTCTTAAGAGAATTGACTGTATCAAAGAAGAGGCACGAGAGAACCGAATTCTTGAAATATTGTATTGTTTGAAATATTATAAGCGAATATAATTTTATTGTCAGGCCTTTTTTTAGGTCTGAATATTCGGACAATATATATATTATGTAAACTTCAACGAAAACGAAAATGATTGATTTCCAAAGCCCTACAAAATTTAAAACAATAGCTTTCTAAGTCCCATTTCATATTTTATGGAGGTAAAAGATGTTTTTATCTTGCATAATAGATAATTTCTTTGGATGTGTGTTGCATGAACAATAACAATTAATCTGGCGTAATATTTTGATGTCATCATAGCCATGCGCAGATATGCTTATAAACTGCAGGTAAAAAAATGTTTCTTAAAAGTATGCATCTGTTTTAAAAGAGAAAACTAATATCCATAAAAATGTAGTTTTTAAATAATCTTGACAGCACTAGCTTAAAATGAATATTTTAAAAATTGAAATTTTTAAAAACAGGTCATTAGCATACTAACTGGGGTGGGGTGGGGTGGGGCGGAGCCGACTGGGCGGTTGCCCCTAGCGCCAGTGGTCTTGGAGCACCGAAGTCATGGGCATCATAGGTATTGTGGTGCCAAAACCCCTTAGGGTCATCATTGTCATCACGAGCGCCATTTACCCTTAGTACTCTACTGAAACAGGTATTTATCTATTGAAATACATACTCCTTTCCAGTCTTTATTCCGTGTCTAGGAAATTAAAGATAAAAGTAAACACAAAATCGTAAAATTTAAACAAATTAAAACTAGTACAATTAGTTGCCTAATCTAGTTATGAAGTCAAAAGATTACGTCTTAAAGAGCGTTACTGTTTACTGGTTTGGTGTTGAACGGCACAGCAACACATTATTTAATGCCGAGGCACTTGGTGCCTTGTCAGACACACACCACGATAGCCAATCACGCCTGATTTGATGGAATATACCCGTTTCCTTTCGGCCACAAGTCCGGCAACACTAACCCCGCCCTCCTCGACTCCTGAACATGCATATCTGAGATAGGTATTGGCCGCGGAACAGTTCTCGCCGCGTATCAATTGTGCCTCGTACCAGTTGTCGCTAAAAGGCTAATATGCTAATATCTCGCCATTTTATGTCAATTATTTCCTTTCTCGCATGAAAAATAAAATTTCTTCCTTCCTGTTATAGAGACTAAATTATATTTACCTAGTAGAACAACAAATGATCCTCTCGCTTTATCAATAGTCCTTCAGTGATGATATTGTAATGTAACGTCATACTAAACGTTCCTTTTGGTGATAAGCGCATCAAAAGAGGATAACAACTCTGGAAGCAAATTACTGTTTTCTTCTCTTCTTTGGTAAATGAAGAGACCAAACGGGGTTATTTTTGAACATGACATCAACATATTATGTGTAAAGCAAGCCGAAGCAGGTTTATACATGGTGATGTGTGCCATTTACTCGCAGACCTAGGTTTATTTTCGTGATGCGTGCTTAGTCGTGACGGTATATGGGCTGGTGCGTGCAGGCAAAGCGATGGGTGCCATTTACTCGCAAACCTATGTTCGAAACTCCGTAGAGTACAAATTTAATTTCTCTAACCTATATGATAGTATTGTTTGTATTAACTTTCTGTTCTGACATTAAAAATAACATGACTTTTTAAAGTATGGGCATAAAGCAATCTGATTTACCAATGCGTTTGGTATATCAAATTTTGTTCCACCCATGGCGCAATAAATCGCATATATAAGAATTCTTGCTACTTTTACTAATGATTATAGATCAAAGATGAATTTCCACTCATTAATTTTTAGTAACGTATGAAAATAACAGATAAAAAGTATTAAAAAGTCTCCCTTTCCTAAATGAATTTAATATGTACACAATTTCATCGCAATCTTTACTGCCTTCCTATTTCAAGCGTTCGTGCTTAAGGGACAAATACGCAGAAATCTGGAGTGAGAGAAAAAGAATTTTGGACTGGATGTAAGAATTGAAAATGAACTTACAATAAATAACCTATTACAATGTGGTTTGTCGTAAATTTATGTGTACACTTTCCTTGTGATTTATGTACAATTGTTTAAATAATCAATGACACAAAGTTGCAATAGACTGTCGACATTATAAGGTACATTTCTTGGTTACAAGGCACACATACTATAGCGCATTTAATGCTTTATTGTTGTAGTTTTTATTGTTGTTTCTGAAAACTAATATAATCTTCTAAAAATCAAATTTGTTATGATTATAATTAAATATGAACCAAAAGCCGCATCTCTCTCTCTCTCTCTCTCTCTCTCTCTCTCTCTCTCTCTCTCTCTCTCTCTCTCTCTCTCTCTCTCTCTCTCTCTCTCTCTCTCTCTCTCTCTCTCTCTCTCAGTAATCATAGCAAACTATGGGCGAAAATCCATGAAATCAACTGTAAGTATATTAAAATACTATTTGAATTACTTATTGCTGGTTTTTGCATTTTGTTTAGCTTCTATTTCACACTAACTTCCATGCGCAGGTACGTGAAAGGCTGAGCGTTCATGTTGTTATTGTAGGGTTTAACGCCATTTTTCACCACACGATAAGCTATACACAGCGGCCAGTAATAATGATGAAGGAAGAAGCCGGAAAACCCCCGGAAAGAACCACTGACCCACGAAAAGCTACTGGCAAGCTTTCTCATATAAGAATATTGGCCGTATCCGAAACTCGGACACACGCAGAGGTGAGATGGGAATGATCAGTAACAGAGAGCGTTTTAGACCACTCGGCCACAAGGAGCTTCCTGTGAATAGCTTAGCAAACTATGTGTTTTTCTTTTTGTTCATTAAAACCATCTTTCATGTTTAAATCATAAGTGTGTTCTATATTGATTTAATCAATGTGAATAAAAATAGAAACTAAAAAATAAAACAATCAATTTAATAGAATGTTAAGGTGACTGTAAAAAGCAACAAAATGTATACAACTACATTTTGAAGCAAACACACTCAGAAGAGTTGTTAGGAGTTCATTCATACAATTACCTGTAGTCAATCTTAAACTCTCTTTAGAGGGTAAATGTGTGTATTTGTATTTGATATAAATAAAATATATGTATTGTGTATATCCTGTATCAATAATATACCTCATTGATATAACATTCCTTGTATAAATTTTTCATTTAAAGGAAACTCGGCAAGCCTTGTTTCCTTTAAATGAAAATTTATACATCTCGTGGTATATCATTGATACAGCTTAAATTCTATACATACATACAATTATTATTGTTGCTATTGTTGTTGTTATTATTATTATTATTTTATTATTATTATTATTATTATTATTATTATTATTATTATTATTATTATTATTATTATTATTATTATTATTATTATTATTATTTTTTAGCTTTAGCAATTGACTCAGTCCAGAGACGACTTTATTTTACGTTAAGTGAGGTTAACGTTGAGTATGGCGTTTACATGATACGAACTGAAGCCCTGGATTTGGAATCAGAGCACCGCCGAACAGTAATTGTTGGGGAAGATATAAATCCGGACATTCTGTATATACTTCATGACAGGTGTGGAATTGATCGTAAAGACAAAGCAAAAGACAGAAATATGACTATTGAGTAATTGAAAAAGACTACATAAAACACATAAAAGAAATTCATGATTTTTCATTCATCTTCAAGAGTGCAATGATACCTACAATGTGATACAATAAACTATCATAATATCCTAATACATTGGACTGTAACAATGAATGAATAAATCTCTCTCTCTCTCTCTCTTTCTGTATATATATATATATATATATATATATATATATATATATATATATATATATATATATATATATATATATATATATATATATGCAAACACACGCACATGGAGACACTTTGGAGCTTATTCGACAAAAGTTCATGTTTGAAATAATCATGGTTAGAACATATCATTACAATAGGGAACTCATTTAGATAGGTCACTGCCACACAAAATACGTATGTATTGATTTATAGGAATGCTCATATAATCGCTTTATCCCCATATTGTTCAAGGTGAATGTGTATGATATCTATCTTTTTCTTTCCTATGTGATAAAATGTGTGAAATATTACATATAATGAGTTCCAATAAAAATAAGACGCGATATTAAGCACATTATTATATATTATGAGATCTAATTAAACAAAAAAAGACTCAATATCAAACACAATATTATATATAGCGAGTTCGAATAAACAATTATAGGTTACTGCATTTGTATGGAAAAATATGAACGAGTTTTTTTGGATAGCTATACTGCACGACCTTGGGAGTGCAGTATAGCCATCCAAAAAAACGAATTCATATTTTCCCATTCAACTGCAATAATCTTTTTATTATATGCTCATTTTTGTTTCATTACCAAAGACTTAATAATAAAATTCACAACAAAATATATTTAATAATAAAATTTATTTTTAATTATTAAAATAAATAAGTTGACAATCGTAAATTCTCCTTCAATACACAATAATAGTATTTATGCGCATATAGCTCCGCCCATCGACCTTTTGACTTCATAGCGTACCGCGCGCTCGCTCATTTAAAAAAGAAATCCCATTTTGGTCTATCTGAAATTGAAATTTTAAGTCATATTATGAATGACTGCGCCATTGAACAAAGTTCCCAGCTGGTCAGGAATTGAGAGATTTTGTTTCTCTGTCAATACAGCCAAATTCTGATTATCTTCGTCTGTGTGTTTTCCGCACGATGTACGTGTGACTTTAGGGACTGGCGATGACAACAATCTGCATAACTGTTTCTGTTCTACCATGGATAGTTTGGAATCGTAAACTGGAAAAATATGAAAGTTTTTAAACATAAATTCTTAAGAAGATGCTTGTTTCAATATTGTTTATTTTTTTGTGAACAATAGATTCATTTGTTGCGGAGTTCCGTACAGTCTACTATGGAATGTGATTTCGATTTCAACAATGTAGTCTGGATTCTATATGCCTATATATTATAGTACACAGATGTGTAACAGTATTTGGAAATACGTAATTCTTATTAGCAGAAAGAGTCCACAATGTAAGTAGATTTATTCTCATTATTACAGTTATATATGACATATTTTTATGCCCAGTCACTTGCGTTATCTTTGTTGGAGGGACCCCAGCTTTTGACATGTTTGTCACAGTAGTCTTCCTTACAGAATGATTGGTAATTCTCCCATGGATTTGTGCCCTTTCGGCTCCTCGTTTCATCAGAGTTCCAAGCTGATTAACCCCATTGGTCTCGGATAATACCTGCAATTTTTAATATTTGCATCGCGAATATGTTATATTTAATTCAATAATCCAATGCACCGGACATAAAAAAACAGTTTTCTTATATTTGGCAATGTTGATT
This sequence comes from Potamilus streckersoni, assembly GCA_016746295.1. Lineage (NCBI taxonomy): Eukaryota > Metazoa > Mollusca > Bivalvia > Unionida > Unionidae > Potamilus > Potamilus streckersoni. Next base: position 65,018 of record JAEAOA010001869.1, read on the forward strand.
AATGTATTTCATTTTGAAAACGGTTTGGTAGGTGCAAATTATACAATTCATTACATATTTTCCCCATATTTTTTGTTTTGTTATGTAATTTTATTTTCATTCATTCTTTGCATTGTTTAAAAAAATTGCTACTCCTTTTTGCTTTGTTTACAGTATATTTCATACAGCCATCGCTGAACATTTCTGATATCACGTTCAGTCGCCAGCTTCGTTGAAAATTTCTTCTGTGAATCTATGAATTCATCCACATTCTCAACTTTGGCATCTCTACTTTCAAATGGTTCAAACAGTTGGTTTACTTTATCCACCGACAAACATAATAAATCTAAAGTACTGGCATCGGCGTCCATTGTTTGTTTACTATAGAAAGTAGTTCTTCATTCAAGTGCATCAGTCACGTGGGAGTGCAATATGAAGGTGTTCAATATCGCCGGATATTGAACGATTCTGACAATGTAAAGTTAACGGAGAAAAAAGATGAGCATATAATAATACGCCATATTCAATACATTATTATATATATATATATATATATATATATATATATATATATATATATATATATATATATATATATATATATATATATATAATATATATATATATATATATATATATATATATATATATATATATATATATATATATATATATAAAACGAGTTCTAATAAATGATACACCATATTGAACAGAGTATTATAGATTATGAAATCAAATTAAATAAGACTCAATATCAAACACAGTATTATATATGAGTTCGAATAAACAATACGCCATATTCAACACAGTATTATATATTATAAGATCTAATAAATAAAATAAGATCCGATATCCAACACTGTAGTATATCTTAAGAAAAGGAAACAACAAAAAAATGGATGATATTGGTAGAGTTAACTATGAAAGTAAAATTCAATTTATGGGTCATCCTATAAGATATGCATACTATTTGCACTTTAAACAATGTATTCAATGTACTTGCTTCAACTGATGTTAAACGAGCTGGTTATGACTAGTAGGGATTCCAGTTGGAACTCATTGCCTTGTGTTATACACTGTTTGACATTTCAGTTAAACACATTCTTCGTAAAGCATTGAACATCAGTCTCGTTTAGTCTGATTTGTTTACAATTTGTAGTCATTTTACGCGATTGAAAGGAGTTAAATATACAGCTTGCATAGTGTTACATACCAATATATATATATATATATATATATATATATATATATATATATATATATTTGTACTCTTTATAAATAGACAAAATGTCCCGTGTCTCTTTATGACAATTGATATTGCTAAAACTGAGTTCAATACAACCTTATCTCTTAGTTTCCTTATACCAAGGGTCCAAGTGTAAGTTATAAGCGTCATAACTCGAGAAGTAACACAGCTTAAAGAATCTCTTATTGTGTTACATTGTTCAAAATCCAATCTCTATTAAGGAGAGTTCTCTTCTTATCCAAATCTATATGACAACAAAGTTAGTGGTTCCTTGTACAGAAACACAGGACATAATCTTAAAGGTTCCTTATCCAACTCTATGTGATAATTATCGTTAGTGCTTCCAAATAACAACATTATAATTAGTAACGTACCTTTTGTTGGACACTTAATTCAGTAAATAAAGCCTGTATTTTTGACGGTGACATTAACACCTTTGATGAAAGTTTGCAATTGTTACAAGGATTTCTTTCCTCTTGCAGGTTACACTTCGTTCGTAACTGGACCTGTATGTTATCTGATATGGATGGTTTTAATGCAGCCCAAGGGTCTTGCTCAACCAATGTATCAATTGATAAATTAATTAATGCAGAAGGGGTAAGATTGACGTGGTTGTACCTGTTGAAAGATCGCTTCACAGTTAAAATCAACTCGTTTACAACGCAACAATTTTTTTAGGCTGTCTGTCTGTCTGTCTGTCTCTCTCTCTCTCTCTCTGTAAGACTATATAAAGAGGTTCGATGCAGCGTCCTATCGAAATAGTTGTTTGTTTTATTTTCTGAAAAATTAATGTGCATTTCGTGTATAAATTGTTCACCCAGTAAATAATGTACAAAATGGGAAAAGGTTGAAATAGATTTAACTAATTTTTATACAGTAAATTGGACAAACAAGAGAGGACAGAGGTACACACTCAACTCAGTAAAATTATGTTACATAAAATGTCAACAACGGAGGGTACCACTTTTATTGGCCCAGGTCTAGAAGCCGCCGTGTTGGGCTCCAGGAGCACTTGAATTTTTTCCCCATATTTCAAGGTGCTTTTAGCAACAAAGGAGGTAGGGAGAGTGGCACTGGAGAAAAGCAAATCTGCGCACAAACGAAATGAAATTGACACACAAAATTGGTTATGGTACGTGTAAATGGCGATTCCAATACAGAAATTCGTCTTTTTTATATATATTTTAAATGAATAAAATTAAAAAAGCCTTTATTGTTAGTCTGCTAGCTCCCCTTAAGTCAGTAAATCAGGTAAAACTTACTTTGAGGATATGGACAGATCCCGTTTAACTTTCCTAAATCATAGTCTGAAAACCTGAACAGTTTTGCAAAGTCAAGTTCACTTATTGCAGACCCTGAATTATTTAAATGATGCCATATGATAACGTCTTCCAAGAAATCATTCTAACCTGATCATTTGTTTGGCATTCATGATCATGAGTGTTTACGTATGTGTGCGCAGAGAGAAGAGGGACGGGTAAGAGATGTGCATATAAAGTTGCCGCTGATGTGTAAAGCACACTTAAATTGCAAATACTGATTTTGCCACATTGAAGCATGCTTTGATAACTTTTATTCACTGCTTTTTAAGAATACATCATAGTAGTTAGATAAGTTCTTTTGTCGGTAATTTCAAAACTTTCCCTGCAACAAAATATTGTAGAAAAAAAGATAATAACGAGCAACAGCAATTTCATATAATCTGTGATAATACTCTTTGAACACATCATTAAGAACATAGTGGGCTTCACTGTGGCATACATATTATCCAGCTTGTACAAATCCTGGTTGTTTTAACTGCGAATTCCATGGTTGTCAATTGTGTGATTTGCTAATTATTTTATACATAATAAAATTATCAAAAACAGACAGAAAGTTTAAAATTAGCCATCATATTTCAGTTGTGACACAAATTTGATTTACGTATTGAATTGTATGCAGTGCGAAAAAACGTGTGAAAATTATAAAGGCTAACACTTTAGAATGTTGTTTTTGAGTGCAGGAGGTAAAATAAAACATCGCGCTTGATATATTTTGGTATAGGTTGCAATGAATATTATTTGAGAGTGTTCGACTCTGAGCCAACATGTGCTGGTCTTGCGAGTATTGAATAATTAGTGAGACATTCATTGTTGCTGATAAAGAGCTGACATTATATTTTGAAAACATATAGTATTGTAACGTCGACCCTCCTCTCCCGGTTTAGAATTTCCTTTGCATGCTCGTTGTCTCTATACTAAACATTATGAGAAGTCACTGGGATATAATGTCATTTTATCTATTTGTCTATCTATCGACTTGTCTATATCTTGGCGGTCAAAATGTTTACAAAAATTTTCCACCGATATTATAGCAAACTTTTGATGATATGAATCACTTAAATACTCGCATCACACAAATTGTATGCTCAGTCCTGATGTAACGCGTTTAAACCAAACCCTGCAAACAATAACTTTCAGTATAACGTGGCCTGCCCAATACTTTTCTACCGTTAGTTTTGCTTGCGTTTGAGTGAATTTAACATATATTGTCATTTTTTTTACAGCCTCTTAACTTCATAGTAGATGAACAAGACGAGTCTGAAATCATAGTCCGTCAACAAGGGGAAAAATTAGAAATATGGCAGGATCAGACTAAAACAATTTCTGCATTTAATGTCACCATCAACGCAAAATTTGCAATTGGTATTCTTTCCTTCATTGCTTCTATGTGATTAGTTTTCTTTTGTCAGTTTGTTTTGTGTCTTCTGCATTTTTTCTCTGTCTGTCTGTCTGTCTGTCTGTCTGTCTCTGTCTGTCTGTCTGTCTGTCTGTCTGTCTCTGTCTCTCTCTCTCTCTCTCTCTCTCTCTCTCTCTCTCTCTCTCTCTCTCTCTCTCTCTCTCTCTCTCTCATATCGTATCAAGATAAGGGCGAAAAACCATGAAAAGACGATAACAGCTGATAGTTTTCGCTTGCGTAATACCAGAACATCTCAGGACTATGAAGATGGATGGTAACTTTTAAGTCAAACTGACCTAAGGGGAGAGAGAGAGAGAGAGAGAGAGAGAGAGAGAGAGAGAGAGAGAGAGAGAGAGAGAGAGAGAGAGAGAGAGAGAGAGAGATATTGATATGGTCAGTAGTAATGTTAATTAAAGCAGAATAATGACTTAGATAAACTTTACATGTATTAAAATAATTTAATTACCTCTTGCTGGTTTTTTTTTTCATTTCGCTTAGATTTTATTCCAGGTTACTTTCCTTGCGTCTGTACGTCAATGCATTGATGAGCGTTCAGTAATCAAGAATCTGTGTCTGTCAATGCATTGATGAGCGTTCAGTAATCAAGATCTGTGTCTGTTGGCCTGGTGCTAAACTTTCTTCATTAAAATCTTTTTCATGTCTAAAGCATAAGTGTAACTTATATTGATCTAATCAATATGAATAAAAATAACATTAAAATAGAAACTCAAAAACGAAACAATCAATTTATCAATATGAAAGTGCGATTATGAATAGGCACTAAAAGACAGAACTACATGTTGTAATGAACACACTCGGCACTGATATGAGTGCATTCACCCAATCAATACACAGTTGCCTTTCGTCAATCTAACTCAGTTCAAATAGCAAATAGATTTATTTGTATGTGATATAAATAAACTATGCGTATAGTATGTACACTATATTAATAATATACCAGTCGTATAATTTTTTTTATTAAAAGGAAACTTTGCAAGCCTCATTTCCTTTTGATGAAACATTTATACATCTCTTAGTGTATCATTAATACAGCGTACATTATATATATATATATATATATATATATATATATATATATATATATATATATATATATATATATATATATATATATAGATGCAATAAACTGACGACGAACAGTACGAAACTAGTAACTAACTAGCCTAAGCGCTTTCGACTCTTAATGAGTCTTTTTCAAAGGCAAATACAAAACATAGTTACGACAAACAAATAAACACAAAAACGTTGTGTTTGTAAACCTCTACATTTCTGTCTTCACATGTGCTAAAACTATAAATACAACCAGCTTGTATAGACTAGTTGCGGAAACTGAAAACGTTGTATAATTCCCTAAAAGTCTACAAGCCAAAGCGACATCTATTTTTACTTTGTGTACATATGTAACGCAGATTATATCCCGGATATTTGATTCTATACCGGTTATTCTTACAGTAAAAATTGAAGGATAATAATAATATATATATATATATATATATATATATATATATATATATATATATATATATATATATATATATATATATATATATATATATATATATATATATATATATATATATTGTATTCATACAATAAAGAGATATTTCCCATGCACCACTTTAAGTCATGTAATTTGGACTATCTATAGATAGTATTACTTATGAGGATATAAAATGAGTTATATTTGTAAATGTGCATGTATATATTTGTCAGACAGTTTCGTCATTGACCGACTTTGCTTATTCGTGGTTATGTCCTATTTGTTTCTGACTAGTCTCCTATTTTTATTGAACTGATATCGTTTGCTTTCAGCAACTACAACATTAAACCCACGTGGCACAGGTAGAATGTGTGACAAGTTTTCGGACAAAAAAGCATGTGAAGGTCTTTGTTTTCGTACTTTGACTGAGACGATTGCTCGATGTCATTGTCCGACCTACCGGTTTAACGTTTTACAAGAGGATGTACGTAATTGCTCTGGTAAGTAATATTACATCGTATTTGGAAAGTTGATCGTTAGTAGGTAAAAATATATTATCACCGATGTATGTTGATTCCCTATTGAAATATCATTGATCTGCTAGAATTGGGCCAATTGAGCTATTTTCAAAATAAAATTTTAAGCTGATTTTGATCGTGATATTCTAGGATAACAAAAACCAACAGAATTTACATGGCCAAAAATAGAAACTCCGATTAATGACATTGCTTAAAATTGTATAATCTCCAGGCATCATTCCGTACAAAAAGAAAGGATAAAGGGAGATTGGTTTGGGCGTGGGCTAGTACTGAAAAATGAAATATTTCATTTACTACTCTTTACATATGTTAATTACATAATATATTACTAAATTTTAAGACTAAGCTTTTTATAACTTATACATTTTATATTAAGAAGTAGTGAATTGTTGCAATTATTGGAGGAGTGACTTTTAATTTTCTTCAAGCTCTGATGGCTTGTGATAATTATGTTTACTTTTTTGTTGTAGTTTTTGTTGTTGTAGCATTTTTAAAATCATTTTCCAACATGAAAATTTCTTCACCCCGATAAAATACAGAAATAGACATAAGTTAGCACAATTGTTTCACATAGAAATTGGACGATTTTGATATTTGGAGGCAAGCAGGTAGAACTGTATAGACCGAGTTAAAATACAAACTTTCTTGCGTAAAGTCCTCTAGAAAAAGTGCATTTTTGTGATAGGTATTTATCGTTGGCGCTGTCTTACGGAAATAATAATATTCATCAACACGGTAGTTACATTTGCTTTTGCATCTGTTTTAACCGCACTTTTAAGACACTACTGAATGCATCAAGAGGACTAATGGGAAGATTACGTAATGTTCTTATTTTTTAAACATTTACAATTTCATTGTAAATATGGATTCAATTAAGTTAGTCTGCCACTAACAGTTACCCTGATCCTTGTATGTATACATTGTGGCGACTGCCCTGTCTCATATGATTATTTTCAGGTCAGGCACTATTAACTTGACTAAACTTTAAGCTAATACATTTTATGGCTAATAGGAAAAACAAGTATTTAGCAGAATCTACGTATAATATAAATCTATCTGATTTCCCATGAGTTCTCCTTTCAAATTAATGTTATGAAATGAATAATTTCTAAATGTTGCGAGCTTTGATCAGAACAATATTGCAATTACTTAATCAAGTTTCCTAATGTTTTAATGAATGCACCCATGTGATTCTATGAATCAAATGACAAAACACATTGTATTTTATTCAGTAAACCTGTAGTACGGTGTATTACAACGACATTACGGAGAATAACATTGGAATTTCTTGGACATAACGCTCTAACTCTACAGTCGTTGCACATTTCTTGGACATAACCCGTTTGCTTTTTATCCAGTCGTTTTAGACGTCATTTCGTTACTGTTGTGGGTTTCGCACATGATAGGCTATACTTTGCGGTCAATATGTTAGGTGAAGAAAAAACGGGCGAAAAACCCGAACCCTCGGAAAGCTACTGGCAAACTTACGGACTTTGGAGGAATCCGAGACTATATTAAAACAAAGGAGATGTCAGTAACCTGTATATGCGATTACATTACAACATTCATCCAGCTGGGACCCCGTGCCTCCAAGAGAAGTCATCACGTGGTGCCATATTGAAGAATGTTATGATTTATTAGCTATGATGTTACAACAATCAAGTATTCAGAAGAACTTAAAACTTAAAAACGACCCTTAATCCATTGTTTGCTTCTGCTAATGCTGCCGTCGCATGCCAAAATTATTTTTATACATGTGCAGGGATTGTAAAATGCCCCACCCACTCGTCCCACATGAGTACAAATTGGCCTTACCGATTAAAACGTTACTACGTACTCGTCCCTGGGCAAAATTGATGCAGAATCGTACCATGAGAATAGAATGGAGTGCATTTTCTGCCTTGAACAATCGCCTAAGTTCAACATCGCTTAACATTTGGCCTGTTTGGGTTATAAATAACCCATGCCTAATGTGCCTCTTTGTTGTCAGCCTCGAACACGCTGCAAAGAAAACGACTTGGTTCGATTTACACAAGTATCTGATTTAAACCTGATACTAAAAATAGGTAAATGTTACGAGCATCTTTATAAGTCATTTTGATGTCGAGAAATATTCCCTTTCAATAAGCTGTCATGCACCTTTATGCGTCAGACCTCTTACAAGTTAAAAGATAGAGAAAGTCAAATTTTGTGTGGTTTTTCGTACAGTCAGGCAATGTTACCGTTACAGCATCAATGTTCAAGTCTAAAGCTTTGTTGATACATTGTCACGCGAAAGGAAGATTCCAGCAGGTATTCCTGTACGCGTGTCATTTCTTTTCACAAGAAATATGTTGCTATTTTATATACTAAATCAGTACTGTCAGTGTCTGAGCCGATTCCAGCCAACTTTCCACACAATGCATACAGTGGTAACATTTTTATAAGCTGGTAAAGTCGAGAAAGCAGTCGAATTTTGGAAATCTACTTGGGACATTTGACTAGAAAGGTCCAAGTTGCTTTAGGCTCATCAACATCACTCCTCTTGTGGCGCATATACGTAGATCTCTAGAAAGGAAGTCTGACCAAAATGTACCAATTAGTATGAAAGCTGGTAGCCATTGAGACAGCCGGAATTATTGTTTTAAATGCAAGTTAATGACATTTGTCTTGTGAAAATTAATTAAATAATTATTAAAAAGGGTATGCTGTCTTTTTTGGCGTGACGGTGTATTAATAAAACCACAGTCTTAAAAATAGTGACGATTGGTGGGGGGAGCTAGCATAATAATGTATGACCAGACGAAACTGATAATGATTTATGGCATTCTGTGTTTCATAACTTCTCCCATAGCTGACTCAAAAATATTAATTGAAAAGGAAAATTATGACACCCAGAGCACCGAGACATTTCACTATAAAAGCGAATACCACTATGAACGCAAGGGCCATATGTGCAACTGCAATTTATCGAGTTAACCAACTTCATTTCGTATAATATATTTTTGTAATCAGTTATGCACTGGAACGTATTATTTTATGATTCAGTACCTATCAGGTACCCGTGGTTCTTTAGTTAAGGTACGCAGTATAGTAATGAAGTGTATTGTGACGAGGATAATGAGGACAGTACTGTGACGAGGATAATGAGGACAGTACTGTGACGAGGATAATAAGGACAGGGACAAGTAACTCTTGCAACTCACTCTTGTCTGAGTAAGCCCTGATGCAGAAGAAATAGACATTCAACGCATCGTCATTGGAATATGTCAACAGTCTCATTTGAACCCCCTGTAAATTAAAAGAAAGCATTGGTCTAAATTTAGCCAAATTATGCTTTCTGTGCAAACCATGGCCTATTTGAAAGGCCTTTATCAGTCTTATAAATAGAAGCATCCTTTCAAATCATTAGTTTTGGTAAAGTCCAGACTTATTTTTTTTAACAAATGGTGTTTACTTCGCCCTTATATGGATAGTGTCCATGATTTAGTAAAAATCTCTTAGAAATGTACCACTAGCTTGTTTATTAAGTTCATTCATTTCACTTGCAATGATCGGGTGAAGCATCTACATGTGGACTAAATATATTGTTTCTCGAGATGATGCAAAATATCATCAATATAGATAAACGTTACTGGGAGAATGTTTGTTATCTGGAGTAAGCCGATCAGGCCGGAGGAAATCATAGTAGGAGAAAAATGGAGGGTCTGCCACTTTCATCACTGCGTGATGAAGAAGTGAGCAGGAGGAGATCATCCAAATAACTCTACTATTGGGGAATGTGGGTTCTAGCTTTCTTGTTCCTGTTGTCTCCAGAAATGTTCACTTTAGAAGAAAATATGAATTCTGGCTAACCTGCATGGTCTAGGTGAGTGTAAACCCTAATAAAACTATATTACTGTATTATGGGGTTTTGGCTCACCTGCGATTGAAAGGGGTTTTGGGTCATCTGCGTGGTCTTGATGAAAGAGATCCCTCATAGAACTCTACTACTGTGTTATTGAGTTTCTTGATCACTGTGAGCGATAATGTCCAAGGGCGAATGTGTGAATACCGTCGTTGGAATAGCGTTTATCGTCGAAGGAGCATAGTCCTTTTTATTGATCAGTAGTGTTGAAAGGTGATGCTGTTGTGATCTGAAGGTTCTAATGGAGTAGCATTTGCAGATATCCCTGTAAGGATTTTCTGAAATGATCGATAGTGACAATGTGACCGATGACTTTATTTAACTCCTTAGGCTTTTTTCTTGATAGTATCATCCTCGAGTATAATGCAATACATTTTGGATCGAAGTCATATGAATTATGTGATGAGTATTCCACAAGTTTCAACTTTGAATTTCCAAATTTTTTGCATTGTCTTTACAGTAAAATAAGCTTATTTCTAAATAGATCTCGATGTTGATAGAGGTCTGCATAGACACCATCAGTGTGAATATCGTAGACGAGTGAGTCGGTATCTGGCATGAGTCGTCTGACTTTAGCTTCGTAGTGTCGTTGGATAAAGTTTTAACGAAACTCAAGCATGAGTACTTTGCATGAAATGTGTTTTTCTGGATTTAACGGCTAACAGATTTTTGTCAAAGGTTTTCATGCTAACGAAAGCATCGTTGGCTGCGAGTATATCTCGTCGTCGTGTGTTATAGACGATTTCGATTTTCTTTCTGAGTCTGATGCTTTAGATGGTTTTTCCAAAGACACTGTTGTTCATGATTTTAAAGAATTTTTTCTGAAGTTCGTTGTGGTTTTGGGGCGTGGTTCAGTAATGAAGTTGACATAGGATTAAATTCATGGAGATTATTTAAACTTGAAAACTCGATGAACTTGTTTTAAACTGCGCTCATGTTGAGGAACTTGCTCGAGTAGTCGATAATGTATATTGTAGTGTGTTTTTTGATGGGGATTGGGCACAAGCTTTTTCATCTTGGCATCTCCGATGTCGATTTGTGTTTTTAGTTAGAGTTGTGGAGGTTGTTATGAGAAGTGGTTCAGCGTATAAGGGATAATCGTTATGAGAGTCGTGGATATGAGATGGATACTTCAGATCAAATTCCACGAAATATTCCCAGTCGTACGTATATCCTGCTTGTCTTTCTTGGTCGAACTGTTATCTAGTAATCCATTGAAAATCTCCTACGGTTATGGATTGTGACAAAGCCCAACCCTAGTGATTACTAGTATCGAGATAGAGAATGCAGGTGGATGGCTTGGAAGGATAGTAGTGTTTCATGTATTTGTTATTGGTCACGGTGTGCATTTGGCTGATGGTGCAGATACCTACACGAATCATCCTCTCTGTGAACATGAACATGTCTGGATCTTGAAAGAGTTCAAGTTGAACTAAACTCGTCTTAAGAAGAGCATTCCATGACGCTCCAGGTGAGGTCAAATACCAGAGCGGATCGAGCTGATAATGATTGAGACACATGCGTCTGAAATTTTCGAAGACATACAGGAGTAGAAGCACATCTGTTATCAAGTCCAGATCGTGATAATCTCCTAGGGTGTGACAACCTAGGTAATTCAATATCTTATTTGCGTACTGATACTTTTCCTCTATGATGACGGAGAGACGTAAGTGAGAATAGAAGTCCTCCAGAGTGGGTAAGGAGGTTTCAAAGAATCTGGACCAAGCATCGATATACTCATAGGGTTAAACTCCTTTTCGTTGTATTAGAGGAGTAAGATCTATAATTTGTTTTCGAGATGCGTAAATTTGGGGCATGTTTGAGCAAGTTCTTCTAGCGACACCTCCATAAACTGGAATGCATAGATTTAAAGTAAAGGGACCAAAAATAGACATGCATTTTTTCGAAATTGATAGGGATGCATTGAATGCGAGTTCCGTCTTCAGCTAAAAGGTTCTTGACTCTTGGATAGTTGAGTACTTCGATGATGAAGTGTCCGTCGTATCTTCGAAATTAGGAGCGAAGATTAGAAGAAATTATTGATCTTTGAAGCGTAGATTACAATCATCCTGAGTATCTCCTCTTTAGTGACGGGTGATATGACAATGATCTTTGACTTTTGATCATAAGGTTGAAACTACTTTTCGCAGATGTGGCTTTGTGCTGCTTTGTGCTGTTTGAATTGCAAACTGGTGAGTGGAGTTAGGGGTATTGTATTTTTTAAGTTTGCTGATGCGTTTGCTGATTCGTTTCCAATCCATGACGAGTTGCTCAAAGAACCAGATGATGCAGTCTTCTCCTCGTTGTTTCTGGTACGATGAAGACAAACATTCATCAACAGAGCAGCAGGTTTTATATCCAATCGCACAACGGATATGCATTTGTTATATTTGAGTAAAAGAATGTATGGAATCTGGCGAAGGTCCTTGCACTTTTTCAAGAATGGCTTCTGAGTCGACGATAATGTAAAACTTGTCCGCATATTGTTTGTTTTCAAACTGTATCGTTTCTTCATGTGGCATCTGAGCAACCTGTAGTTCTACACAGACTCCTTACGAGAGATGATGATAGAATTTTGGAAATTGAGGAAACCATTGTAAGCAGCGATAGCTGGAATATTCATTATTCTTAAGCTGAGTGTACTGAGATTGACATAATCGGATGAAGTTTTTGATGTACACGAAATAGTGATGGTAATGCAGTAAAGTGATTCAGCATTGTGAGTATGATTTTTTATATCAGCTTGAGGTAGATAACGAATTTGTATATCCAGCTTTCTTGTCATCGAGTCCAAATATATTAATGAATAGCCCCTCGTTGAGTGCTTCCAGTGTAGGGACGTCTTTGATGTCTGCAGAAATGTAATTGCAATGGTTTTAAGTGTATCAAAACAGGGCTTGTACTTGGAGACTCAATCGACATTGTCCTCTGTAGGATGTAGTACATAAAGGATAGCCCCTAAAAGACAGTAGTCATCGGTATTTTGACATTAATCCAGGCTTTGGTAGCCATCATATAGTTGGGAAGTGGTATATAAGTACTTTTTCATATAGCGATATAAATTTGTAAGTTTGAAACGAGATAGAATTGACTCCAGCAAAAACCCAGGCTGATCCTGACTATTGATAATCTTCATTAAGACGTTAGATAAGCGATGAAATCATCATTACGACAGACGATGAGCTATTTGTATCTGTTTTACGCATCGATGATTTTGTGTTCATTGACCAGATGAACGTTGAAAACTACTCCGAGTTTGATGGCTATATGGGCGCACAGTTCTTTTTGTATTGTATGATGTAAATCTACGGAAGTTTTCGTTCGACCCCACGCTGAAGGATATGAGAATGATCGCAAATGAATCCTTTGACGGCATCCTCGCACGCTTTTTCAACCTATCTAGGGAATAGAAGACGTGTGATCTTCTCGCATTGCCGTTGAAGGGCATATGGATCGATTTGGGGTATTGTTTAGATACCAGCTCGACGAGATCGAATGCGGATGTCTAGCTAAAGTCGAAGAAGTTTGTCCTTTTGATCGTTTTTTTTTGCATTGAGTGTCTTGTAATTTGTCTCGCAATTGCTTGATTTACTTCTATGTGGTGAGAATGTCTCGTACCGCTATCGCCTTGTATTCGTTAATGAGCTTGGTGTGAGTCTTCTCTGGACATGGTCTTGAGGTCTCTTTGGACTCATTCAGTGAGTTCAAGCAGAGCGACATTAGATCTGGGATAAGGCAACGGAGTACCCTGTGTCGTTTGAGCAATGTTCCTGAGTCAACGAGAGTTATCATGACGAAAAAATCAATCTGAATTTGCCTTCGATATGGAACAAGATTTTAGTCTATCCTTGCTATGTCAGAGATACTATATAATATAGCTTTGTAATTGATTTCTTTAATTGCGTGTTCATTTACCATTTCTTTAATCGTATAGCGCAAAAGATGACCCTGTATTATATAGCACCATACCTATACGTGGTACTCAAAAGTGTGAGTGGTTATCTTAGAGTAATAAGGAAAAGTGCAACAAGTCTTGTACGAGAGAGTACTGCGATCAGCATTATGTTCTTATTAAGCATGGAGGTCCAGATTGTCATATTGTTCGTGGTCAATTCCAATTGTGTCACCGCTGCGGTGGACGAAGCAGCTGATTTATTACACAAAGAAGTCAGAATAATCCATAAATCCAAAAATTATTCAGAGTTGTTCAACGAGTTTCTGGCTAATATTAAGCATGACGCAGTTGAAAGTGCATACCGTGTTTAGTCAGTATGAGGTTTACATGGAAGGAGAGGTACGTAGCGTACGTACTAAAATCCGATACGTTGTGAGATTTAACACGATGGGTTATTCCATCGATCCCATGTTCATCCATGGAGGGAGGGATACGATGTACCGTCATCTCTTTGTGTTTAAAGCACATCGGTGAGTGGTTCATATAGACTATTCCATTTTTCATCTCAACGGTTATAAGTCAGATAATCGGCTGTACAATTTGGATATAAGATCTGACGAATAGCAGTATAATATTTTCATTTAAAAAATGTTTCACTCCTTTTTATGTTGTTCTACAGATCTGTGCAAAAGCATGAGTTCTTCTCGATATATGCAGGAGATGCAATGTTTGAACAGGAGTTCTTTATCAAAGGAGATGGTAAATGTGACCCTATCGTAGAGTATTTTCCTGTTGAGCGCTTTGAGTAATACTAGATCGTGCCCTATGACAACGACTTTGGTTAGAGTGCGATACAGGCTGATATAGATGAACGTGTTGACGATGGTCTCCTAGAGATCTTTCCGATTTTCTACAATGGCATAGGTCAGATACCGCGTATCATCCACATGGCGTTCGACCTCTATTATTGTATTCTATATTAGGATAATTTAAAATTTTTATTCACATATTTCGATCAGACAACACATGCAGTGCTGCCTAATCAGATACTCGTCGTAGAAGATTTTCGCAACGCCATCTCTGAATAAGTCTCACCGTTGCTCTCACGTCAATTAGGCCTGCCTTGTAATTTCGTCAACATCAGTTTGATGCTAACATCTACTTGATTTCGTAAGAGTGTGACAATGGTTTCGTAGAGTGTTTAGGGTGATGCAAAATCACATCGGTCACAAAGACCTCTTAGTCATAAATTCTCTCTATATGTTTGATCGTAGATTTTTTCGAATCGGCTAAATGGTTGTACACTTTATTCATACCATGTCTACTATGAGGTTGTCCATTATTCTTATTTATCTAATCATCAACGTCATATCAAATGGAGCTTCTCTTATATACGAACGGATTTGATTTAGCATTATTGGTGCTTTTTGGCCTACAATCTTGGATCGAGACGTTTAATCAGCGTCTGTATAGTCAGTCCAACTCTTGACAAAATCAACATCATCGGATTAGGAGGTTCGTCCATGGAAATCACATCCGTTGTCGTCATTATCAGTGGAATCATCGAAATGACCCTCACGATGCGATTGTAACGTTAGTACGGGTGTTTATAGACGTAGACTCTCCGGCAGTGATAGCTATAATACGCTAATAGCTCGTGACTTTGTTCTATTGGTAGGTTTCGTCGATAAGGTTAAAGTCGAGTATCATTATGTGTCGGCTAAACTCTGCAGCAGTAGTTCAAGTTGTGTAAATGCTTCTTTAAGAATTGGAGGTGCACATTCACTTTATCATAATCGAACTCAGGTACTTTTAATTCCACTAAAAACATAGGATATATGTTTAAGCCATGGGTGATTTTGTTCATCTGATTTAATCTTAGGAGATCCGACAACATCTCAGGTGTCACTAAGTTTCACGCAGTCTAGATCTTGCTTTGTTTCTACGACGTGAAATCCCTCATCGACTATTCTTCAGTGATATCGGTAGAGATAATAGTGTGCCAGAGTGATTTTTTCCCAAGCAGAGATGGACTTTTTGAAAGTCGTTGAAATATATGCTCAAAATATTAAATATCTGTCTCTTCGACATTTTTCTTGATCGTTGATAGTTGATCTTACCCAACAAAGTGTCATCGTGGAAGAACATTTCCATTTACAAACACAGAACTCGGCTTCTGTCGTATTTTCTCTAGCTTAAAATGTTCTAATACCCGTAGGAAGTTCGAGTCACATTGGGTTCGATCTTCACATGCACACTAAACATGATCAAGTTGAAAAGTGCTTCCAAAGCCGTGCTGTTTTCAAACACATGTGTCTCATCTCTAGAGATTTCGTCACAACGATCATCGAGCGCCATCACCGCTACGATGCTGTGTTACGCTCAGACCAACTCTTAGCGCTGGACGTCCTCAATGGAAAAATGAATATACTTGTATAGATTTGCCTAGAAAAAAAAAGACATCTCGATGACAACAAGACGGAGGCTTCTTGTCACCGCCACCGTTTCCTTCATCAAAACTATGACTCCCAAGTTATTCGTTAACATCATAGCGCCCTTTGGACTAGCTGAAGCCACAAAGGATATCACCGGAGCTACTCAAGAAGCAGTTAAGGGCAATGATATGCAAAAGCGACAAAAGCGCGCAGTCACCCATCATTGATATCAAAACTCATAATGGTTTTTCATATAACTTTATCATGTAGTACGTTCCAGTCGAAGTCATGTTGTCTCCACAACTGAAAAGAAGTATTGATGTGATCTCATAAAAGACCTGCCACTATCCATTTGAAAGCCCCAGCACTCACAGAACCCGAGAGACTAATGCTGACCCATCATCAAGCCACTTCTGTGGCTAAACATAAGGCAGATTGGAAAGTTATCGTTCTTTACTTATCCGACTCTCAACTGTCCAAATAAGGCGGATTGATTGCTCCTCTGCTGGCTGGCATCGCTGGAACCTTGCTGCCAGTATTGTTTGGTATCGGTAAAGGACCGCAACTGCTGAGAACCACAAGAGGCAAAGTCATGAGAAATAGGTTTTAAGCAACTTTGATATCGAATATCTTAACCTATCCCTCTTTCCGAGGAGTATTTTCCAAAGATCAACTTCCAGAACAGATGCCCTGTGACAAAAGCTGTATCGTTAATCTAAAAAATTATTATGATAGACAAGGAACACCCTGGGTAGTCGTCATCAGTGATCTTCGTTCGACCGATGTCGAGTACTTCGATTTGTTTGCCTTACCTCCTTCCGACGATGTCGTATGCTATCTCCACACAGCTCATAAAGAAGCGGTGTGTATCTCATAATAACTTCAAAAAGTTGACGAAGGTACCTATGGATGGTACTGCGTTGACACTCTCCCGTTGAGATTATATTATTCCTTAAATAATATCCATCATAGAATCGAGGTGCCTTTAGTGTAAAGCCAAGACGGAGAGTGCTGACCCAGTCCAGCTGGTCACCAAATATAAAAACCTAATGATCCAGACCAGATTTGGTATGTGCGAATCTGAAGAAAGAAGCACATTCCATCAAACAAAATGTATAAAACTTACATCATTGTATATATTGCGAGCTCGATACGAGCTGCGAAGACATTCGCGTGGAAAGAAATCTGTGCGTGGGAGATTTTAAAGGATGCGGAAATTGACAAATTCTCTGGGAAGCCATGGATGTCCATATTCTTATCAGAAAACTTCCCAGAGGTGCATGGAAATTGCTAGGACATAAATATACAGAACCATGAAACCCCTTAGAACAACAAGTGGATGAACACGATAAGCTTCTTCCAGGTCAGGAATTCTACAAAGATGTTGCTGCTATCGCCATGCATTACGATATCTGCTTCAGAGATCATCCCTATAATAAAGCGGGACGCAATCGAGTCATGCTTAGGAACTTAAAAGAACTCAAGCCAAAAAAAATTTAAAGAACGTGTAGACCGAGCTCTTGTACCAGGAATCATTGGCACTAAACATAAGCTGGGCATCTGTCTCGCAGATAAGTTGCATAAACCCGCACGACGCAGAATCATCGCTGTAGATGTAGACGATATATGGTCAGCAGATCTCATTGATAAGAGAGATTATAGCGCCTGCAACGATCATTTCTACAATCTCATGACGGTTATCGACGTCTTCGGTAAATACGCTTGGGTCATTCCATCCAAAAAAGAAAAAGGTTTCCATCGTAGAAATACTGGATAGTCTCAAGCGAAAACCCAATAATCTCTGGACAGACACTGAAGTGAAATTTACAACAAAACTGCCTCGTACTGGCTTAAAGAATATAGCGTCACCCTGTACAGCACCCATAATCCTCTCAAAGCCTCTGTTATCGAACGATTTAACAGAAATCTCAAACATCGCATATGCAAAAACATTTCCCAGCGATAATACGAACCAATACCAAGATATACTGCCAGATTTCGTCGACCACTACAATCACACCTGGCACTGAAGTATTGGAATTACTCTCGCAGCCTCCTCCAAAGATAAAAAACAGCAGGTCGCAGGAGCCTTACTTTTTCAGATCCAATTTAAAGTACGGGATCGCGTCCTAATCAGCAGACAAAAATCCCTTTCGAAAAATGATAGCTCCTAACAAGACGGAAAAAATCTTCGTCGTCGATACTGTTTAAAAAAAACATTTTCATTACCTATAGCCTTCTAGATTCCTCAGGAGAACCCATCCTAGGGTGGGTTTTATGAACATGAATAACAAAAGACAAACCAGGACGCATTCAGAATTGAAAAAGTCATCTCTACTAAAGGGAACAAATCACTCGTCAAGTAGTTTGACTATCCTTAACACTTCAAATCGTGGATCCCCACCGCTTCTCAGAGAGAGAGAGAGAGAGAGAGAGAGAGAGAGAGAGAGAGAGAGAGAGAGAGAGAGAGAGAGAGAGAGAGAGAGAGAGAGAGAGAGAGAGAGAGAGAGAGAGATTGATTGTTGGTGGATTGAGATTTTCCCTGGCATTCCAGTCAGTGGTGTCGCTTGGGAAAGAAGCATCTAAATCACAGAGATTTTCATACGTACCTGGTGCCTTTCAAATGCCAGTGTTTTAATTGTTTGCTTTAATATTAATACCGCGCTTACTAAGCTACTTATCCCAAGTTCTACTGTTATTCGAAGAAAAAAATGATTGAAGCATTATTTTGTGTCAACAGAATTATTTGTGTTGTCTTCAGAACTTTTTAACTTAATCGACAGTAAAGAACTACTATCGATACAACCACTAACATAATTTCTACTACCACCCATGATACTACTACTAATACTACTACTTCTACTCTTGAAGTAGTAGTAGTAGTTGTACTACTACTACTACTACTACTACTACTACTACTACTACTACTACTACAATAATAATAATAATAATAATAATAATAATAATAATAATAATAATAATAATAATAATAATAATAATAATAATCTACAACAATAAAAACAAAGCTTAATACTAAGTCATCGTTATCTTGTTCCAGCTCCGGATGAATTTTTGTTGTTCTCTGAGGGCATCGAAATACGGATGCTCGGCCGTGGACGGACGCCTGATACTTCTGTTTATACGATAGCAGAATCTACAGATGGAGATATAACAAGTTTTGCCTTCCACTCGCCATATGTATATTTCATTACTCAGGATGCAAGGTAAAATTTGTTGCCAAGGTTTCATACGAACAAAGCTACTTGTTATGCATTAATGGCTTCAGGACTGGATTAACCCATTGGATAATAAGGCCTTGGGTACACGTATTTTGTAAGCCCTCCTTAACCCCTCAATTCCATATTGAATAAACACCAAAACCCAGACCTTAAATTATATCCTATAGTACACTGTCTGGACAATATGCGTACAAGCATACAAGATATTTTGACAGGTGGACAAGCGCACGGACGGTCTATGTTTAAGTTGTTGGTAGACATAGAAATCAGCCTATTATATAGGCAGTATCACTCCCGTGGTGAAATGTGCTAGAGAGAGAGAGAGAGAGAGAGAGAGAGAGAGAGAGAGAGAGAGAGAGAGAGAGAGAGAGAGAGAGAGAGAGAGAGAGAGAGAGAGAGAGAGAGAGAGAGAGAGAGAGAGAGAGAGAGAGAGTGAGAGAGAGAGAGAGAATGAGAATTATCAGCATACAGCCTAAAAAGATATTGCAAAATAATACATAAAAGCGCAAATACGCCATGTATACTTTTGAGAAATAGGGAAACTTGCTGTCTATTAAATTAAAGAGCTTTAGTATTTAAAGGATTACTTTGTATGCAAATGGTAGATATCAGATTTTAAATCTCTGTTACATTTAGTGAACATTCGATGTTTGAAAATTTTCATTTCTTGGCAAACAATGATAAGAACGAAACAGCATTGCCTTGTTCAGCTTATCACCACCCTTTTGCTAACGCCTTTTTAACGGGAACATTTTGAACTGAGACCTGATGGTGTCTAGTACCATAATAATTAGCCAAGCATTCACAAAACTTTTTGGTGTAATACAGATATTTTGATTATCTTTCTTGATGTGTTGTTTAAGTCACTAATCTTCATTTTAAAATTTGAGATAAAACTATATTCGTGTTTTGTAAACCACGTAAGATTGCACTGCAAAAGAAATGCAAATCCAGGACTTACAATAATTAAATTATAATTGAACAGGTTATATTGCATATGCATACAGAATTGTGATTCGCTACCTCTAGTGGTGTTTCTTTAATGGCGCTAACAATTTATTTTCGCTAAAAATTGCAACGTCCAGAAAGTTCAAACATGAGTGACAACTGAGAACTTTTTGCAATGGGCCTTGAGCCGTGTTGGCTTAATCCTGCAAAGAAAGCTTGTACAGAAATTATTAAAAATGTGTACATTATAATAAAAAAAAACTGTTGTAATTTCCTGAAAACTTAACCAGGCTAGCTATATAAATACGTAGTAAACTTCATTTGTCTGCCTTATGAGGGTTTTACAAATATGTGATAACATTGTGAAGCTCGTTAAAACAAATTATAAAATATTGAAAAAATCCTGTAATGAACTAAGTCTCTTTTCCGATTGTCTACAAATAAAAAGGAAAATGAACATACCAACAAATTTTAATTGTCTAACTCAAGTAAGCCTCCAAGCGTATAGACCAAATGCAAAAATGCTCACCAAAACGTGTATGTCCCCAAAATTAAAACATTTAATGAAATATGAAATATTGATAGACTTGCATGAAAATTAAATCAGGTCATTGTGACATATTTATAATTATGTTTAGCAATTTTGATTAGTACCTGGTGTGATTTTTGCTTTATCATTCTGGCAAATTCTTTACAACAAAACCCAGATCCAATACGTCAAAACAAAAAAAAATATTCTGAAATTACCGTCATGCTCATCAACATATATATATATATATATATATATATATATATATATATATATATATATATATATATATATATATATATATATATATATATATATATGCCTACGAAATGTATATCTTCAGTTGATTTTGCTTGGTTTTAATATTGTTTGTGTGCACAAAGATCATAAAATTGTAATTGAAAAAATGCTGATATGTCCTGAATATCTAATCAGTTCATCTACATATGAAAACAAATATTATAGACTAATTTAATTTGTCTTAATTAAGTGGTTTTATCCAGACTTACTAACATATAGACGGACGTAAACGTATCAAGTTGTTCCATCTACAAGCTGTGTTGGCATGAACTTCACACAAAAACAGTAATAGATGAGACATGGTCTAAATAATTTTGCAATAAATATACCTCTTTCAAGCAGAAATAATGGTAGTAAATTTCCAGAAATTGTTATTGTCGCCGAGATTAGACGATGATATATATTACACTATTTAATTTTTTCTCTTTTCAAACGTGCGTCTAATCTACAAGTACATTGAAAACGTTAATATTGTTAAATGCATTATACTAAGAGAGACATGTCAGTTATATACAAACTTCTAGACAGGTAGATGAAATTGCATATGTAATATTTTAAGATGACTTTATGATAAACCGCTACTTTCATTTTAAGAACGAAAAATATCAAAAATGTAACATAATTTCTTGCAATAACTTTCAGCTTACAGTACTCCAAGAAAAGAAGGTAAAGTTTTTTTATTATTTCCAGTCAAGTAAAACTATTAGTTAGTCCATAATGACAATGACGTAATAGCTACGTGAGTCTTCATTTTCTGAATTTTGTTTTCTTGCTGCAGAGTAAATGACATTAGTTTAAAATTTTAATTTTTTAATTTTGTTACTGTACTACTGTATCTATGACTGCAGTGTTGTATTTGTATGAAATTTATTTGTTGACATTTAAGCCCTGGATTTGTCATATATGATTGATCATATAACAAAACAGTATATATATATATATATATATATATATATATATATATATATATATATATATATATATATATATATATATATATATATATATTGCATCTAGTGATCACTTCGAATATAAAGTCGCATAGAGTCTATTCTGCCTCCACGAATTAGCAACGGAACTTCTGATTCAAACTCGTTTAGTGCTATAAGTACTGCATCTTTCCTAGAGATTCATTAACAAAGGACGTGTATTTAAATATATTATATTAAATCAAGGCGATATTTGCAAATTAAAATCCTCATTGAAATTCAACAATTTTATTTGGTAAAATGGTGAATTTTGCTGCTTGGATTTTACAAGAATTCAACTTTTTGTGTTGCAGCACCCGGTGAGTTGACCTTTCCATATGTGCTTCTGTAAATTCCTGACTTGATTCTACCTTAATACGGTTGTCTTGCACGATACGTTCCTTTATTAAAATCTTTAATAGGTCTAAACAGATATGACTGCACAAAATAGAGATATATCTATGAAAAATATTTATGTGTTCCTGAGAAGATCGATCACTTCCTGTTCACGTGCAAGTTAAACTAAAGTTGCATTGCCTATCGTCTGGAGACATTTAACCTAAAGAGCGTCATTCAAATGGGGCGAGTTTCAAGCATGATTTTATTAACATTGCTACATGTTATACATTTGCACTTATTCAATAATTATGTCTGCAAAAATAATGTTTGTAACTCAAAAGAACAATTTGTTGTTTCCAGATCGTTTTTAGTCCAAGTATTGTTATCACATACAAATGTTTAACGGAAAACAATTTTGACCTTGCTATGCCAGCGCATAATGCGATGGTAGAACAGGCTCAATGTTGTTTATTTCTCCTGACTGGTCCTGACAAACTGCACATACCCGATTGTGCTGTCAAATTATGCAAAACAGATATGGTTCTATGCAGCTTGCAGTTGGACAAGACTAACAATATAGTATATACGGTACTCCGTTGAAAGAAACATTGACCGACTATGTTTAAATACCGTAGTTCATAAATTCTGTTTAGATCTTTGCATACCCCTCCAGACTCTTCTAAACAGTCAATCACTATATCATCTAAACAGTCAATCACTATATCTTCTAAACAACAGCCAATCACTATATTGTGTAGACCTAAAACCTCCTGGGATTCTTCGAAGCATGAAATCACGGTATCTTCTAAACAGCTAATAACTATGTTTTCTTGGTTTCCTCTACACAACCAAACATTATCTCGTCAAAATATGCTTGTCGCTATACTTAATATAAAGCATCTTTATTTCATCTTTAAGAATCACAAACAATATATTTTTTATATCAGATAAATCGAAATTATAGTAGAAATATAGAAAATATAGTAGAAAATATAGTAGACGCATGCTTTGCTCAAGAACGGGACATTTTTGCATAAACAATTAAAAATGAATTTTTTATATTTTGAATATTTATTCCTAAAATTAGCGTGAAGAAACGGTTAACAAAGAGAATATAGGTAAGTAATCGAATTATATATTTTTCGTCTGCCGCGACAGTGTATAATGGCCAATATTTCCTATTCAGATCTCTTGGGATTTGTTTAAGAATACTCGGTTTTATTGTTGACTGTGTAGGATTGACGAGATCGAACAAATGCGGCTTGAGAGGTTTTTGAGTAATGATATCAGTAATCCAGAATAAAAACGAAGTTTTAAGATGTAGTTATTGTAATTGTGCCCCACCAAACCTAGTGACTTACTATAAGCAGACATTATTAGTTTTCTATCTGTCATACAGTGTTAGTAAGCAACATATATTGGAAATTTTTAATTAAATATCAGACTAAGTTCGATATGCAGATGCCTCAAATACCTATGTTGTGGTTACATTGACTTGAATCTGACATTATTTTATATTCAGGCACCATTGGGAGTGCTTAAGACCAAATTTAGGTTATGCATATCTTTACTCGTCACAATGTGTCTCATCTTCGCTAGCCAAGGTTCCGATATGTTAACCTATCTACATCTTTGTGGGTCGATCAGATATTTCAGAACTTTGTTTTTAGCGACATCTATTGGATTTCATAGTTACCTCCCTTCATATATAATGGGAACTAACCAATAGCGTGTAGCAGCAGTGCTTTGTACATCGGCCGACAATGGTAGAGGCAAATGACTTGAAATGGATACTTTGTCACTTTAACATTGAAAATATGACTTCGCACCATGCAGATGCCATTACAGAGTATTTGAAGGAAAGGATGTATTTGTACAAACACAGACCAGCACTGGAAAAATTGCTTATTTACGAATCCATTCCAGCCGTGCGCTCCCCTTCTCTAGATCATACAGGAACATTGTTCAGATTTGAACAAGTTGATTTTGATTGGATTCACATACGTGAAACACTGAAATACTGTCAGGATTACATTTGTTGTTATGGCTGGAGAGGAAATTTTTTGACATTCTTGGAGAATATATATATATTTCTATTTTCTGTATATATATATATATATATATATATATATATATATATATATATATATATATATATATATATATATATATATATATATATATATATATCGAGATTGGAGGGTATATGTTTGTCGTGGCTTGAAGTGATATATATCCTAGCTAGAGATGATATTTGTTGGGGCTGTAGGGGATATTTGTTTCTGTTAAAAAAGAAGAATAAAACAGTTACTCTCTGACTTAAATCATTCTCGCCTTTTACCAACATACAACGTCTAGGGTAGGTTAATCTATCGAGATTCTTTAGAAAGTGACACATTGGAACTTGACAGCAGGTTCAGTCATTACAGTTAAAAATTCTATGTATATGAATTTGTGTTCAAAGTTATTAGGATAATTGTTTTATGCAAGATGACCTTATGCTTTTAATTTCATCAACATTAAACTTTTTTCATGACAAACTTTAACTGATTCCACTTTGCATCGTTGGTGTAAATTGTATCTGTATCCTTCGTTTTAATGCTAGTTAAGAAAGTGGTTCAAATATTAATACACTGAATCATATTTAAAGTGGCTATGTACTAATTGACCTATAGAAAATCACTCTTGTCATTATAATTAAGGGTATTCTTCGTACAGAGCATCTGGGTCAAAAACAAACAATTAAAAGACAATCGACATTAAAGAATAAAAATTTCATATGATAATGAATAAATGCTAGGAGAGCAATTTTTAGAAAGCTGAAAGTATTAGAAGGCGATGAAATGATAGAAAAATATTTCCTGAAAAGTTATTGAATGTTTTCTGAGTTGGAAATGCTATTTCATTGCTACGTAAGTTATTGAATGTTCTCTGAGTTGGAAATGCTATTTCACTACTACGTAAGTTATTGAATGTTTTCTGAGTTGGAAATGCTATTTCATTACTAAATACCTTAGAAAATCCATTTCCTTACAAAATAAGTTGGAAATGTCATTTCATTACTATAAAACACAATTTCATTACAACATAAGTTATTGAATGCTTTCTGAGTTTGATAGAAACAAGAAGGCATATTTCTATTTTATGTAGAATTGCTTCTCATGAAACGAGAAGTAAGATGTCGGTAATGACACCAACATGAAGTATGATTTCTACTTCACAACAAGTATTACTCATATTCAGATAAAACAATGCCCATGCGTAAATCACGACGAGTTACAAAAGAAAGTTGCCACTGTTCTCATTTAATTATCAGTTCTTTCACTAGGGGGCTCATGCATATGTTATCAACGTCATATATATGAAATTTAATTGTTTTGAAATTGGTATTATACGTCTATTAATTCCGTATTGCCGTATCTCAAGCAGCGGCTAAACTTTGGGCGTGTTTTTATACTTGTATCCAGTAGACGATATTCTTAGATGTACTGGATCGTTTTGAGGTTTCGTTTCTTTGAATATCACATACTTGGATCAAATAAATCTTACCATCACAATAAAGGAATGTAATAAATACAAAAGTACCCTCAATTGTTGTTTTCCAAACTTAGGGTAAAAAGCCGATTTGATACTGTCTGGGAATGTGTCGCTGTTAATGTGTCACTGCCTCGGGGTCTCGCTGCGTCCCAACATCGTTACAGACTACACCTAATCGACCTTCTAAAAATTCAAATTTGTTTTTAATTCATGCACACCGTGTATATAAACAAACAAAAACAAATGGAAAACGCAAAAGGGGTACGTAATTCGTTTGGAATGGAAGGGAAATAACTCATTTGATATAGTGGAGGGGAAATGATTCAATTGATATAGCGTATCGATAAGTTTCTCCCTAACGGGCTTGACTTAAATATTTATCGCTCCTCTACATTCAACTCACCCTTTCCACAGTGTCTGGTGGCCAATTGGTCTAAAGCGCCTGTCTGTACCGATCACTGCCACCTTACCTCTGTCGCCTAGGGTTCGAGTCTCAGGTTCAACCGAATCTGGGTGTATTAGAAAGTTGCCTTAGCTTCTCGTGAGTTTGTGGTTCTTACAGGGGTGTTTCCGGGTTATTTATCATTAATACTGTCCGCCATGTACTGCATATTTTGCGCTAAAAACTGTTGTTAACACCAAAAACCAACAAAAACAACAAAGAGTGATAATAAAACACATAAGTCGTTTTGTATATGTATTCGGACAAATGAACAGACCAAGTACGTCAGTTTTGTATCAATATGTTTGTCGCGGTAATGAGCAGTATGACCAAAAATTACGGCCAATATTTAATTTATTCGCGAAAAGTCCGGCAGAAAATACGAGTATTGCAACAATAGTGGGTATCAAATTTGTGCTCATCGGAAATTGGTGAAATAGGATTTGGCAAATTCTGCAAACACAATTACTTTCATGATGAGAAAGAGAATCCTCCCAGACAATTTTAGAAATATTATTTGCCCTTTTAAGAGTACAATGTGATGGCGGCCATTAGGAAAATATTTTCATTATAGCGTTACTGTATGTAACACTTGATATGCAGCATTGCACGAAGATAATCACTTAATACATATCAAACAAAAATGCTTTTGAAAATATTGATCCGGACACCATCCAAAATTGCAGAAATGGCAATTTGCCTTTGATAAGTCACCTGTAGAATATATTGCGTAAGAATCTAATCATGAAGTAAAATAAATTATACCTGTGGATGAAAGTTGTTGGTGAACTCTCCAGAGTTGCTTTTGAATTCAGCAACACGTTCTACAATTTTCCTAAATGTTATGTTAATGGCTTGACCAATTTGAGGAAGTATACGAGTTACATTTATCTGAGATTGCTGTGCAAAATGAAACAAAACATTGTGAATACCATGAACTATTCTGACAAGACAAGATGTTAACATAAATTTAAATGTCTTGTAACACATCACGAATCAGTTCAAAAGTTAGTGTATGATGAATATGGTTACAAAAATATTAATTAATGACAATGTAAAGAGGAAAGATAATGGAAGGAGTACGTTTAACCTGGCTATCCATGTCATTTTTGTCTCTAATGAAGAAATCAAATTTCAATGTTTGTAAATATGTTCAAAACTTGTAAAACACCAGTTCAACTTACACGTAACAGCGAGTTCTGAGCCACCGACTGTTTGTAGCTATGACATCAGAAGCAGAAAGTGATCTGTAAATATCATTTTGCACATACGAATTTGCGACTCTAACAAAGTCTGTGTTCGCTGCTGTTATAAGTCTGATTCCAAAATCGTGTGCAATTCTTACCTGGCTCATAAATGCAATCAATGTACTGCCACAAAGCCCTACTTTTATTTACAAGGAACCTCCTCAAGAAATTTGATAGCCAATATCAAGCAAAAGATGTTCTGACTACTTGAATTACTAAATGTCCAAGCCGGAAAACCAAAAGACAGGTACTTATGAGGTATATGGCATATCTGATCACTACAACTTGGAAAATTCCACGATAATTATAATTATATCGTAAATGCTTATAACGACAGGCTCAGTTTATTTGGCCAAGAAAATTATCAGTTATTTCGTAACTTCATCGGTCAATATATTAGTGACATGCATACAAGAACTGTACGCACAAAACCAATTAAAGCAAGCAAACAATACATTTACAATGCAAGCAGTAGATGATAGCACCTGGTGAACAGACAACTCAAAACTGCATATATCAGTTAATAACATCATGGCAATTGGACGCTTTGCAAAACTATTTGCAAAAACATGTACTGTCTGTGGAACTTGAACACACGGGCAATCGATGGTTTTCCAAAAATGTATTAGAATTTTATAAAATACCAGCTTTTTTAGATTTGCATGCTTTCTTTGGATGGGACATAATTTGGTAGACTTGCCAAGTGACATTCTAGTAACCGTTCACAAGCTCTGATGAAAAGCCCAAACTTTCTCAGCGTTAGGAGAGCATATAAATGTTATTGATGCTAATAATGATGTACTTGGCAAGTTGGTATATTATCTTTATGAACCACTAACGTCTTTTTTCAAAACTGTCAAACTTAGGATATGAGATGGTCATTAGGAAGGATACTGGCTCAGAACATGTTCCTTCTACAAGGTCAGCACTGGTGGAAATGATTAGTATGATAAAATACATGGCTATAATGTAGCTTTCAAGATGGTGTTGGGTGACCAAGTACTCCAGGCTGGTTGACAGATGAAAGACGGAGACATTTTTGTACCAAACAAAATACCTCTGCCTCCAAACCATGATAGGTTTTTAAAGTACGCATATACCTTCGTTCCTGTGCACTGTCGGCAGGATTGTACTGAAGAGATGTGCAGATGTGATGCAGATTACGAACTATGGCAAAAATCTCTTGTTTCGAGTGTTGCCAGAGATGAAAAAGTGGAATAATGTGATAGTATTGTATTATATTGAGATGTAATTCGTAATACATTTAGAGCAACGGTTTCCAATTGTTTTTGGGCCACACCCCTCCTGATTATCCTCAACGCCCTCTACCTTACCGCGTAACAATCACTCAGTAGCGTAGCTTAGAGAGGACGGGGACAGTAGTCCCCAGGCGCCTTGTGCCAGGGGCGCCAAAATGAGGAAAATACATTGCATTCGTTATCTAAGATGCACTCGAAGTGGACGCCAAGTGTATGTTTTGCTCCCGGGAGCTAAGTACCCTCGCAACGCCAGTTCAAGCACTATTGAGTATTAGTGCCCATCTCGGTAATCCTACCGCCCACTTTGGAAACTACAATATTGAGGTGCATATAGATGATGTGCAAAGTGGTTGTAGCTTATAGCTCTTCTCATGATATAAAACATCATGCAAAACGTATATAAATTGAGATACATTTCGTAATTTACATAGTTCTAAACTTCCTTCACCTATTTATATGTGTTGACACGTCTAGACCTCCAGCTATGATAATTTAGCAGCCCAATGAGTTGATCCCCAAAATATTCTAAGGTTAAAGGACTTTTATGTTTGTTTTTCCTACCCAGTTGTGAATTATAGCTATGTTTTAAAAGTGAAATGAAACAGAATTTGAAGTAAAAAAAAAAGAAAATATTAGTTTTAATTAAGGTTCCTCTTTTCTAGTTTATTGGGACGTACTTGTTTTTTATCCGCGTTGCCAGGTAACCATTTGTTCCATTCACATGCCTAAGATGTACTTCGAAACAGGCTTGTACTCACCTCGTTAAGCATTGCACGATAATGCTGGTTTTTTCACTCATTTAAACGGTTGCCATGGATAGCTATATTTTGTACTTTTCTTGTATGCAGTTTGTAAAATTTGTTGCTTATAAAGTGTATTTGTCTTTGATATATGTATGTTATGAAGGGCTTTTCTTACCACTAAATTGATATAAACTCCGACAGTTTGAAAAGTTCGATTTATTTACCAACATTGATGGTCCTAACTTTTCTTTCGAAATATATATGCAGCTTGTCATTTGAACTTTTACTATGGCTTTGATGTTAGCTAGAAAAAAACTTTGCAAATTGCCTTGTTTTATTAATTCCGATATTAATTATAAATTTTATATGTTGCCAACTTTCCTCACTTTGTTCGAAGGGAGAAAAATACAGGATAAGTGCCCCTGACTACGTATGTGAAGGCTTGCATTATCTTGAAATAGAAATTCAGCATGTAATAAACAAATTGCGATATATCTGTAAATGTTTACACATGTAGGTAAATATCAGTAAGGTGTTACATTGTGCTTAGTCATCCTTGAGTTAATAGCAATGATGACTTTGACATTCAATGACAGTTGATGAGACAGGTATGTTCAATACAGAGCAACCTGAAGAAGAAAGGACAAAGAGACCCATCATTTTCTTAAATTAAATCCATTTTTGTACGAGTTTTTTTTTTACAATTATTAATCTTGATTGTGTGATCTATTAGAACAAGGTATTTAAAAGTCTACGGTTTTGACCTAGATGAATGGCAATTATAGGTTTTGAGCATGACATATTTTGCTTTGTATTCTTTTCAAGCCCCGCTCTCTACCGTAAATCTGTGGAAAATTTACAAACTGAGACGGTCACCACATTTGACACGCCCGTGAGTCTAATACAGCTTTATGACAACCGTATTTATTGGGTTTCCCATGACGGAACTTCGTTGTTTGTTAGATCAATGCCCTTGCATGGAAACGAAACAAGAATACACTTCGAAAGGACCTTGGACATCATTCCTAAAGCATACGCTTTCGATGCTTACGGGTGAGATTATCTATCTATCTATCTATCTATCTATCTATCTATCTATCTATCTATCTATCTATCTATCTATCTATCTATCTATCTATCTATCTATCTATCTATCTATCTATCTATCTATCTATCTATCTATGTCACTGTTGGAGTTTCTAACAAAATTTAATTTTGGACCAATTTTATTTTGTGTTTTAATTAGTGACCTCCCCATGGTATCTGACCGTACCGATTTGTTTACGTATAAAGATGACACAGCAGCCAAAATTGTTAACTAAATTTTGACATGTTATATTTTGCAAATTTTTGTAACTGTTATGGACTCCTCAACACTCAGTTAGATAATTGAGATAGGGGAGTGGTGAATGTTTAGGATGGGCGACAATCACTCAAAGAATGAAGATTGCAATAAAATGAACAGTGCAAACAACACAAATAATAAACATTTAGTAATATATAACAATAATATTGCACACACTCACACATTCCTACTAGCACTACTTATCCTGGTGATAATGAAAAGAGTAATCAAACAATAAGATTAATTTTATCATTTTCTTCAAGGATCTTTTCTTTTGTTCAGCTTTGTTATTTCATTATAACTAGAACTCACCAGTGTCCAATTTTTCCACTCGAGTCTTGATCCGTATAGTACGCACAACCGATCTGCGCCGAGAATTTTTCACCTTTAATCATCGACTGTAATATAAACTTCCTTAACAAGAACTGTCGTCTACACCTGTTCACATTTCATTGCTACTTTATTTTTGTTCCATATTTTAACACAATACCTTTGCATTCTCACATTTTAAAGTTTCACCTACACCGGCCAGAATGTTTGTAGTATTCTTGTGGATTCACTGGTTTTCAGAATCTCTGGTCCTCTATCTCTGCTGCTTTATGTTACCAGTACATATCAATATATGGAACATGCTTTTCGTCATGGGTATCTTGTACGAACAAATGCTTTTCCTTAATTTCCCAACGTCAGTATTATTCAGCAAGCAGATTCTTTGTCCTCTCATGGCAACATGCCACACTATGAGTGTCAGTTTTTTGCCCTGTTTGTGTGACATTCCTCCACATGTCCTGACAACAAACGGATCCTGTTTAGTGTCAATAAGCTAGTTCCCACAAACTGTAATACTCAAATGTAAATGTAAAGTCTATCCTCATCCATAGAGAAATCTTCAACATTGAATAACTGAACTTAAATATCCTTGTAATTTTTTCTTTCATAGAGAATTAATTGTTACTCTAAGAGCTTAAATGATCTTGTACATTCCGCTCTTACACATATAGTTATCATTAATCCACATAAAACACATACCAATGTATTAAGTACAATGCTGAGAACGGTGTAATATTTATGAGACCTATACATTAGAGTCATCCAATGACAAATATATTTTAAATCCATTAACACCTAAACTTGGATTTCAATGGTAAAGATTTAACAAGTGACATAACTATTGTCAATGAATCTAATTTTCTTTGGGGCAGCGAGATAATACATCAGCTACCACGTTAGACCTTCCGTCGATAGAATTAACGAACATAATTACTCTTGGAAAACTAAAGCCCTAACAATTAGTCTAAAGTTTCTGTAACGACGTTGTGTCAAGAATTTCAATGGTCTGCGTTTGACCTGTGATGTGAACTCTTTGACATGTAAATGTAGAACAAATTTCTCAATAGCCCATGCTATTGCTAAACACTCTTTATGAGCCGTAGAAGAGCTTACTACTAGCATACTATAAGGGTGTAATTTCATCTTCATACTACTGAAGCAATATAGCTTCTAGTCCTGCATCTAATGAATCAGCTCCAACAACAAAATCTTTACTAAGAACGGGTAGTTTTACGATGGGATCGATAGCGAAAACATGTCTTAGAAATTTGAATGTTTCGTGACATTCTTCAATCCAAAGTACCTTATTTGGCTTATTGTGTTTATTCCGATGTAGACAGTTATTTAGCCAAAATTCGGAATAAATTTTCTATAGCAACTGACCATACCAATAACAGCTTTACCTTGGAGTTTCGTATTTGGTATTTACAACTGTAAAATTGATCTTTTTTATTTTTCTTTTCGCGTTTTCATTCACCATCACAAATCAAGGTGTCATAGAAAGTCAAATTGTTTAAAGCCTACCCTAACCTTAGAGGGTTGTGCTGTAAGATTATTCTCTCTGAGAATCTTAAGTACCCCTCGAACTGAATCTATGTCTTATTCAAGTGTGCGATGTAACCAAAATATCGTTTAAAAATTAAAAGCGTTATGTTTCCCTAGTGATAATATGGGCAATAAGCTGAGCAAAAGGCGCATTAATCAATACAAAGGGCATCTTCACAAATTGAAACAAACCTAATGAGGTCCGAAAGGCTGGATTTTGTTTTCGATCTGCATGGGCTACTGGTTTTTGCCAAAATTCTTTTGTTACGACAAATTTAGTGAAATATTTTGCGCCTGTTAGGCTAGAAACAAGTTCTTCCTGTGAATGGTTCAAAATGTAATTTTATTGACCTTACGGTAAACTATACAGAAGCGTGTCAAGCCGTCATTCGTTTTCACGAGGACAATGAGTGAAGAATATGGTGATTTTGAGGCTCAATCACTCCCAAGTCATTCATGCTTTTTACTTCTTTCTTGATGATCTCAGGTTTGTGAATGGTGTAGGGCATGGTTTACTTTTAATTGGCTTAGATCTTGTTACTCTTATGTTCTATCAATTTTGTTTACCCTCGTTTTTCAGTAATGATGTCTTTAAATTCACGAAATATTTCGCTCAGACCAGTTTATCATTAGCTGCAGTGCTTGTCTCTTGCACTGTAAACATCAAGGATTCCGAATGGTTATCACCGTGATCAATATCCCCAATATTAACATATCTAGGTTTTTGTTGATTTTGTTTCCGTTCATTGCATTTCTAGAGCATTGATATTATGTATTTTCCTTTTGATTAATACTTAAACTCGTTATTTGCAAGTATTAACGGATTCTGGACATAAATATGGACCCTTCCATCATAATTTGAGACGATTAGCATCCCGGGCCTTATCGCTAATACCTTATCACCTGGCTTTTGGTTCATTTATCAAGATAGGTTTTGTACTTAGAGAGGTTTCGATAACGGATATGCTAGCCAGCTTAAGTGTTTCTGCTAAAATATTACTCAAAACTATTACATAGTGATCTGTAATTTTAACCTCCTGTCCTCCATTTCGACCGATCCAAAGTTCTTTAAGTATGTATATGGGTCCTCGCGCGTTTATTCCATAGAGTAATCGGAACGAAATGAATCTGTGACTCTCATTTGAAACTCCTTGATAGGCAAAGAGCAATATCGAGAAATGTCTCTCTCAATCAGTGGGTCGTTCCTGCAGTGTACGACGTAACGTGATCTTTAAAGTGCCATTCTACTAGAACATTTGTCTCAGCAATATAAGAGCTACTGTTCAACTGTTGAACGGATTATAGCTGTATGATTTCTTTCATGAGATCAGAGATAAACTGGGCCCCTATATCACTAAGTATTTTCTTCGAGATCACTACTCTAGATAACTAGTTAATAAACGCTTCGGCCATAGTGGCAGTGTCAAAATGACTAGTTCTGGATATGGAGTTCTGAAGTCCATCATGGTGGGTAAGTATCGATGTAATGGGGTGATTGCACCAATTAGATTGATGGCCACTCGCTTACAAGGAGTGTAAGTCTCGGGTATACTTTCTAGTGGGGCTACTGAAATGCGCCTTTAATCGACTTTGTTTTAGCAAATGTTATTCAAGGC
The DNA here is from genome assembly GCA_016746295.1 of Potamilus streckersoni. Classification (NCBI taxonomy): domain Eukaryota; kingdom Metazoa; phylum Mollusca; class Bivalvia; order Unionida; family Unionidae; genus Potamilus; species Potamilus streckersoni. The sequence goes on from JAEAOA010001869.1 coordinate 99,604, forward strand.
CGATGGAATGATTATAATACTCTATCGGGAGTTCTTTTTATACCTCAATGTCCAGTCGAGTTACATTTGTGGACGGTATACAGAACAGTAGATCATAAACTATCAAGTTGGCGAAACACTCCTGCGTTCGCTTGTTTGTAAAAATATGGTATAATAACCATTTCTTTAGATGGCAGCTAATTACATGTTTCATTTTTCTATTTTCTCTTGGGTTTTTTTTGTTTGTTTGTCTGTTTAATTCTTTTCTTCGGCTATTAACGAAGCGCACAACTAGTCGGTTTTCGCTGCTCCTCTAGCTATTCGGGATTGACATCGAGGTTTTAAAACGTCCAATGGGGTGGATGGTGCTTCCCTTTTGGCTACCTGAGTTCGTGCCTGTAAAAACTAATTTCAGTTCTATTAATCAGCTCTCTTTTCCGTTGTTCATTTCTGTTTATTCATTGTAATTCGATCTTCAAAATGTCTAGTTTTCCCACTTGAATCTTGATGGTACACAAAAGATTTCCGCCATGAATTTTTGTCAGTTTTCATCCTTACCTTAATGTAATCTGTACATATTCAGCACGAATTATCGTCCATACCAGGCAACAATTCACTGTTGTGTACTTGTTCCATAATGCAATACAATACCTTTGCTTTCCGTGTTCATATTTTAAATTTTCATTTACACTTCTCTCTCTCTCTCTCTCTCTCTCTCTCTCTCTCTCTCTCTCTCTCTCTCTCTCTCTCTCTCTCTCTCTCTCTCTCTCTCTCTCTCTCTCTCTCTCTGCTTTATTTTCCCCAAACACATCAATATATGTAAGAAACATGCTTATCCTCAGAGCACGGGTACATTTACGGATTGCTGCTTGACCTTAAATTCCCAAGGTCAATATTAATCAGTGAGCACATTCTTTGTCCACTCATATTACATTTATACTACTCTAAAACTGTCCACTTTGTCCACTGTTCTTTGTCCACTCATATTACATTTATACTACTCTAAAACTGTCCACTTTGTCCACTGTTCTTTGTCCACTCATATTACATTTATACTACTCTAAAACTGTCCACTTTGTCCACTGTTCTTTGTCCACTCATATTACATTTATACTACTCTAAAACTGTCCACTTTGTCCACTGTTCTTTGTCCACTCATATTACATTTATACTACTCTAAAACTGTCCACTTTGTCCACTGTTCTTTGTCCACTCATATTACATTTATACTACTCTAAAACTGTCCACTTTGTCCACTGTTCTTTGTCCACTCATATTACATTTATACTACTCTAAAACTGTCCATTTTCCGGGTTGGTACCAGCAAACTCTCAAAACACCAAGGTTTACGAACCTGTTTTACTAAATGGTTTTACAAATTGGTTTTACTAATTGGTTTTACTAATTGGTCGTACCGAATAGAAACGAAAAATGCAAAGTATCATAGAGTATACTACAGTAATGACAATAATAAATGTGCCACTTATGAAATACTTTAATTGATCATAGTTTACAATATTATATTATGGATTAGACAAGTCAGCCCTATATATAACAAACTTTCCTACTAATTATTTCATATGAAAATAATTGAACATTTTAAAGCTAAATTCAAAAATTTATTTTGAAATTTCTTTAATCTCACCCAATTTGATATTTGTTGCTTATCTTATTATTTATAACACTATGAACATCTACAAAAGAATGTGGCTAGAACTCGTTTGCATGAAAATTATCATTTGTAAAAACCATCCAGTGAAAGCTTTATCGGAAAACCGCTGAATGCTACCGTTTTAAATTAGAGTGAGTAGAACGAATTGACCCTCATTTCCAAGGTTCACAACAACCTGACAACAGTTAGTTAAATACTTTTAATCCTGTCTGGGAAGTTTATATTTGATTAACTCCTTTTTTGTTGTATTTTTAAACTACAAATAACTACAATACAAAGTTGATATGTCTAAAAAGTTTAAAATAAAATGGTATTTTCACTTGGAACACGTTACTTAATGCTATTAAACCCTAGCTTTTTTTAAAAAAAAGCACAAAATTTTATAAATTCTTACTCAAAAGTAAAAGTTTTAATTTTTTTTTTACGAAACCTGTTGTGTGTTACTGCATACAATCTGTTACAGTATTTGCGTAGTTATTGTGTTTTATTACTCATCATGTCACCCTATGCAAGATGAGCAATTTTCTCAAGAGCCTATCGAGAATAAATAAAGCATATTGTTTACGTTATTATTATTATTAAATTTTATTATTATTATTATTATTATTATTAAATTTTATTATTATTATTATTATTATTATTATTATTATTATTAGTAGTAGTAGTAGTAGTAGTAGCAGTAGTATTAGTAGTAGTAATAGTAGTAGAAGTAGAAGTAGTAGTAGTAATATTAGTAGTAGTAGTAGTAGTAGTATAAAAAAAAACTGCAGATAGAGTAGAGTGTTTCTGTGTGTATGTGTGTGTGTATGTGTGATTTGGATTTTTAACGTAGATTAACAATTTTTCAGTCACAACGCCACTATGTCTGCAATGTGTCAGTTTATAGCGATGTCTAGCACATGGACATCATCAGACATTAGACATGTAGCATGATGCCCCACCCAGTCACATTATCCTGACACCCACAAGGCTGACAAATCTTAACACTAACTAGTCCGACTTTCCTCTGACCCTTGCCATCCCATTTTGGATATTTGGTCCTTTATGTTTGGGTGTAGGGTCAGAGTTCATTGCCTATCGAAAAGTTGGAATTCGCCTACACCATTTGGTGTCGGCATATGGTAGCCGCTTACTATCCGGCCTAGCAAATGTTAACGAAATTTCATCGAGATATACCTGCATGAAATCAATATGGATGTGATTTATTTTCTCAGAAATAACAAGTGTAACATTCGTTATGTCTTTAATCCGTTGAGAGATGAGATGCAATTATAGCGTCGATGAAATTTGACTTAAAACTCTGCATTTGCATTCCAAGTCACATGAATACACAAATCTCGCAACTTACATGTCAGTGACATCAGAGGTCCAATAAGTCAAGTGATATTAACAATAAAACATTTCCAAAGTTGTTGTGCATAGAATTGGAAAATATTAATTAAAAGTCATGTATTAATTTTACATAAATATAATGCACACTTAATTCTCAACATATTTATTCTGAGAACAACGACTAAAAACCTGTCGGTATCACAGCAAGATTGAGAAAACCAGTCATTGAGTACTAAGCACGTGTGAGTGATGTATTTTGTTGGTATCACGTGACTAACACGTTGACCTGTGTTGAATGTTTGTTCCAACTTACTGCAACACTTCGATTTCAGTTGTTGTTTCCTGAATAAGTATTTTTTAGCAGTTTATGTTCTTTTTTTGTCTATAAATATTATGTGACTTTCATATATAGATTTGATTTGTTCTCCTATGTAGGTCATGTGACTCGAAATGTAAATGAAGAGTTCCATGTCAAATTTCATCAACACTATAGTCTCAACTAGCCCGTCAGCGGATTAAAGATATAATGAATGTTATACTCGCAATATCTCAGACTATAAATCGTATTCCTATCGATTTCATGCAGGTGTATCTCGATGAAAGGTCGTTAAGTTTGATAGGCCGGCCAGTAAGCGGCTACCATATGCCTACACCAAATGGTGTCGGCGCATTCCATCTTTTTTTTTATAGGCTATGGACTCTGACTCTACACCGCAATATATCCAAATATCAAAAATGGGGTGTCGGGTGTCAAAGGAAACTGAACACTAAGCTCTTAATGCTGAACGCCTAGCGAGGCACCTGCTAGTAATATTTTTATAACTCTTTGGTATGACTGCCTGGGTTTGAACCAGCGACCTACATTACAAATCTAAATCACACACACACACACACACACACACACACACACACACAGAGTCTATAAATTTATTTTTGATTTGTCAGGTGACATCTATTGAGTTATAATCAAAATCATTTCAGAAATGTGTTTATCATATTTGAACAAAGTATGAGAGTGCTGGTGAAGGATGCAACCCATGACATACTGTGTGATACCCCGGAAGGAAGGAATCCCAGTGCAGCTATAATTGACGATGCAAACAGAATCCTATACGTAGCAACCGAATCCAACAGTATAGAATACATAAGCGCAATACCTGAACGTTTATCATGTGTCAACAAGACTTTAGGTAAACAAATAATAATATCAGATATTATGTGTGTATGTGTGTGTGTGTGGTATATATATATATATATATATATATATATATATATATATATATATATATATATATATATATATATATATATATATATATATAGAGAGAGAGAGAGAGAGAGAGAGAGAGAGAGAGAGATAGATAGATAGATAGATAGATAGATAGATAGATAGATAGATAGATAGATAGAACAAAAACTTAAAAATTGTGGAGATTAAAAGAATGCTTATAAAGATATGATGGGAAAATTAATAATTAGTGGTTAAAAATTGTTAAAATCCCCAGGAAAACAAATCATTTCAAAAAAATCAAATATATTGTCTTACAAGATAAATCAAGCTGTAACAAGAATCGAAGTAAACACGACTTTTATTATCTACGGTATGATATTGTATGTTTTATAAAAGTACCTATAGTAAACTATTATAAAGGGTAACGGAAAATTTCCTACTCAGTATTACACATTCAGGTGCTGTAAATAAATGAAGCATAATTCAAAAGAAAATAAATTATTGAAATATACATTTTAAGGGATTTAATTAAAACTTGTATTGTCAAAGACATATTCAGCCGTTTACCAAATTTGGTAAAAGTTAATATAAAAGACTCAAAGTTTTATCTTAACATCTATGATCTAATTTCGATGTTTTTTCTAGATGACAGACGCATGAATATGATATCAATTGCCACAGTTTTTATCGTGGCAACATATTACAGAAATCCAAATCGTAAAACAATAATCCCGACTATAATTGCACTGAACAAGAATTGCAATATTTTATATATTTTCTTGCACACATTCAAAAGTTTATTGTGACAAAGGTTCTAAAATCAGAACATCGCTAACATGCTAATAACAGGATAATGTATTACTAAATTCAGTATTTCGTGTTGTTTATTGATATGATACACACTTAACATACAATGTTGTACGTTCCATAGATTTTTCAGTATGTTGTACAACTGGATGCTTGGGACATGTTTCAAATTTTGCAAATGTTATAAACGATACCAAGAAACAAAAGAATGTTTAGTATAGACAGTAACCTAAAAATATCTTTATCAGCATTAGCTCTTCCTTTTATTCTTTTAATTCCTCTTTTTCTTCCTTTATACACTGCTTTTCTTCGTTTATCTCTACTTTTTCCTCTTTATATCTTCGTTTTCTTCATTTAGCTCTGCCTTTTCCTATTT
>JAEAOA010001869.1:110000-333670 GCA_016746295.1 Potamilus streckersoni
TCTAAATGATGATAAGGCATATCAGTTCAAATTGAAATTCTTGAAGAAAGTTGACAATATATATATCATTTGAAATCCTATTGTATAACAAAGTTTAAAAATAATGTTGCAAAATTTTATCTTAGAGGTCAGGTTCACAGACCAAGGTCAAATTAAAGCCTCCGTACTAAACGTTATTCTATATGTAAGTAGTTTTAATGTGGAAAGTATTTCATTCCTCCGTTGTACAATTATTTTCCGCGCAATTTACGACAGAATATGTTATAATTAATCAGGTCATGTGAAATGATTGTAACATATAATTGGATATTTTGACTCCTAGAATGGTATAGATCCCAGTTTAAAGTTATTACATAAGTACGCCAAAATTAAAACGATATTAGATTGTATTTAATTTGACTATGATACCTGTTGTTTGTTTTTTTAAAGTACACTTTTCATGAGGTTTGGCCTTAATGTTCAAAATGTGGTGTCTAAAAATACATGCCTATGAATATGTTTGTCAGGTGGCATTGATCAAATCTATACCCATCATATTGATGCTTTGTTAGACAAAGCGTGCACAGCCTTCATATTTACCTGATAAATGATTATAGCTACGCACCTTTTGTGCGGGCGCTTCTCTGTCGCTAAACTTGTCTTTAAACATTGTACCTTTTGTAAAGCGCTGTCCATGGTACAAATTTACTCTCGCAGATATGAAATGTGTTTGTTGAGTCTGGTTTGCATTTTTTAGTCTGCAACTCTTTATACACTAATTTTATATTTTTTTTTAACAATTTCTCTTTAAATTGTTTCGTTAATATATCGTTAAAATTGATTTAAAACATAAGCAAACCCTAGCTCCCTAGCTGGATGTGGTCATTAGTAATTCTCCATACTCAAAACAAAAATATCTTCAGAGTTCGATAATTTCGGCGATATCACACTGCCTTCATCAGCAACTAATGTTGATCACGTGACTATAATGGTCCCATGATACGATGAGACTGCTGTAGATAGGTGGTAATTCAGGCCATCGTCCCTGTTTAGTGTTGGCTTCCGATGTAGTATTTTGATTGCTTCCTTCGGCTTCCTTTTCTATATATCTTTTTTTCTGATGCCATCACTTTGGTATGGTTGGGGATGACAGAATATCCGACATTGCTACAATATTCAAGTATGACCAATCACTCACTACTGATGTGTTCCTTATTGCTGGATTCTAACACTGCTTTTTGTTCGGATGTAATCCTTCTCACAATCATTATCTGAGAGCTGGACACCATTGTCGCTCCGTTTCTAATGGTAAACTGATTATTATAGATCAATAAGGCACATATATGTTCAGTTGGGAGGTCACGTCTAGATTTCAGTGTTGCCTGTCTCTAATTTCTCTCTAATCACACTCGTTTTACGTGACCATTATATGTCAAGTGAACAACATTAATCGCTGATGTAGGCAGCGTGATATTACCGTAAATTTTGATCTCTGAAGATATTTATTCTCTTAGTAATGGAAACTATTAATGCTAATGAATTATCCAAAGTAAGGAAACAACCAATTCAGCTGATGGAATGTAGTTTTGCGAATTTAAAATGTACCTCTGGTAGTCTCTTGTCTGTGGCATGATTTTTCAGGATCTTTATATTTTGTTAATTGCAAGTTTGTTACTATCGTGCAGTGATGCTTTCATAATCACAATATACGTACAGAACTTTTTGGAGGTTGATAGCTTTTAAAACTTTATTACCGAGCATTCCTCGCTCACTATATCTATCGAATTCACTACACGATAACATAGTTTACTTCTTTGGTCTGAGAACGTTTGTTTCGTATAAGAGAGATTAATGTATTCTTACAGATTTATTTGTCTTCGTGATCCGGTTAATTATGATGCTATTAAAGTGCATGTGTCAAACGTAGACATTGGACACCTTCAAATTGCTCAAAATCGTAACTCTCATGACCGTTTTTGTATTGAACGTTTTTATCCTTATTCCAATAGCTTCCATTTTGTGATTTTCATTTTAGCAGATTTTCAGAGACGTTTAAACGGTAAAAATGTAAGAGGAAAGTAACATATGTTTAGGTCCACTCATGTATTTAAAGGTTTTTCTGAGTTTCTCCATATTAGTGATAACTGTCTGTGAAGGACAGGATTATTGCATGCAGTTTGAAGCCATCGAGCATAACAAGGCTAGACAGAGACAAACAATAGAAAGAACATGCTTATTAAAAGACATCATTTGTGTTTTTCATAAAGGTTTCGAAATTATACCTCCTATTTTTTAAAAACTAAACTTGCAATCGTCACTATACGACTAAGAATGTGGTGATCTGCCGTTAAATATTGTACATATATACACAATTAAATCAGTATGTGATATTAACAGACCTAATAGATACATGTGGCTTCTCTAACTATTGTCATTTGTTTTGGTTGTTTATTTTTGTTAAATGTGTTATTTTTCACCTAGTATATGTATATTTACATTTTTTCTAGATTCATACGAGCCCGGCATAGTAATAAAGCCAGGAAATTGCCCGATGCCATTGCAAGGAAACGGTACTTGCTTAGAATATGAGTGCATCACGGACTATGGCTGCGGAGGAGACGGCACGATTTGTTGTCCGGGCTTTGAATTGTTTTGTAAGAAATGTGCAAGACCAGTCAGCAATCATCAATATATCGATGCCACATGTAAAGAATGTCATAATGGCGTCTGCAGGAACTTGACCTGTCCAACAATTGGCGATTGCAGCGCCATCTCAAAACTGAATTGTTGTCCTATTTGTCTTGGTAAGTTCACAGCAGATCAACGTTTCATTCGCATTTTGTTTACACATCAATGTTACATTAGTACATTTTGCACATAACATATCAAGTTCACAATAGTAATTGTTCTACACAACATATCAACTTTGCATTAGTACTTTTTGTACGCAACACATCAACGTTTCATTGGTGCTTTTGTAAGCAACACATCAACGTTTAATTGGTACTTTTGAGCGCAACACATCAACGTTGCATTGGTACTTTTGTACACAACACATCAACGTTGCATTGGTACTTTTGTGCACAAAATACAATCTTTGCGTGAGTACGTTTGTCAACAACAGATCAACTTTGCATTATTACCTTTATACATAACATATCAACTTTGCATTATTACTTTTGTACATAACATACATTTTTCATTATTACTTTTATAACTTTTATACACAACAGATCAACTTTGCATTATTACTTTTGTAACAATAAAAAAAGACGTTAGAATATTTTAGTCACATCTTTTTAATTTATTAACACCTATCATGCAGACGGTAAACTATTGAATTGAAAATAAATACGGGAGAAAATCTTCTTGAAAAGTTTAAAATTCCAGCAGATTTATATTTAGTGAAGACAATTTTAACTAATTAATATTGCTATATATCTTCATTCACAGATTCATATAAGAATATATACATACAGATATCAAGATAACATAAAATAAATAACAAATAGGAGATGTGAATAGCAGGAGAATAACATTTATAACGAGAAACGTCTTGTTAAACGAATACTTTGTTTCAGATATTACATATTGTCTGGAAAAACGTAAGTTATAGTTACTCCCGCGTGTATTCCTTTTTCTTTCGACGTTCGATCTTAACAAATAAAGAGGGGACTAATAGATTTTCGGTATTTCCTCCAGAATTCTACCTGACTCTACGAATGCTTAGCCAATATTATTTTACTTTATTAGGCAGGAAGGGAAAGAATATCAGAGCCTATCTATCTATCTATCTATCTATCTATCTATCTATCTATCTATCTATCTATCTATCTATCTATCTGTCTGTCTGTCTGTCTGTCTGTCTGTCTGTCTGTCTGTCTGTCTGTCTGTCTGTCTGTCTGTCTGTCTGTCTGTCGATCTATCGAGCCATCCATCCATCGATCCATCCATCCATCCATCCATCCATCCATCCCATCCATCCATCCATCCATCCATCCATCCATCCATCCATCCATCCATCCATCATATAATATACAGATATATTTATATGGTCTAAAACAACTGCTTCAAATGAAACAATTGCCTCTAATACCCTTTTAAAACAATCAAAAATTTTAAAAAAATAGTATCTCTAGATATATTTGTCTTTTCATGTTGCCAGTGTTATTTCAATAACATATTCATAATAAAAAACAAGTTTAGCATTTTGCTTTAAACCGTAATGTTAATAATGACAAACACGTGATTTTCAAAATTAGACCAATAAAGAAAATTAGTCCTAAACGATCATACTAAAAATTTGTCACATATTCTAGGTACTGTCCTAACAGAATTATAATAGATTATACAATACACGTGATATAAGTCAATTTGAATCGTTTATCAGTTGGATATTTTACATAGTGATGTTGTGAGCAATCCGTTGGAGATATTCCAGAACATGATGATTGTTGTAGTTCTGACCACTATGTAATACGCGGTGATCACAATCGTTATATTGTTTCGCTGCAGTATCATGTCCTCTCTCAAAATCTGTCATCTGAACATACAACCTATATGTTAGGGTGATATCAACCAATGGATGATTGAAATTCCCTATGGCAGCCATAAAAGTTGTTATTTGTTCTTGGTAGTTTCTCCGCAGTTTTGTTATGCGTATTACACATTTGTTGGCTAAAGAGTGGAATCTGAAAAACACCAAAATAACAAAATAGAAACAAAGAAGAAACAACGATATAACAGAAAGAGACGGAACGATACCATTCACTTCTCTATTAAAGCAAATTATTTATAAATGAAAATCATAGAACACAGTGATAAAGCTGATGATTTTTTTTATTGCAACAAGAACAGATGGTATTCAATTTTTTTTGCTGCTCTGGCACTGGTCTGTTGTTTACAACTAATTGGACTCAATCAGCTCGCTGCCCTGCTTGGTTCATTATCGCCAATTACGAAAGAGTAATGGGTCTATTATGATCTAAAAGACACCAAAATAGCAGATTACAAAGAAGAAACAATAATATAATGAAAAAGAGACCGTGTTTTGTTACAAGCCAGAATAAATCGTATTCATATTTTTGCTACTTCTAAGGGAGGAAGCATTTGAAAAACAAATTATATTGAACAGATGGTATTTATCTTTTAAAGCAAACGATAAATACATTGTCTGTGGGAGGGGTAATTGTTCAGGGGGAGGCAGTTGTCAATGGGAGAAGGTGTGTGTATGGGTTTGGGTGGGTGTGCTTGGGTGTTCTTAGGTTTTCAAAACACTGAATGCATAGGGTCATTTTCACTGATAAAATAAAATATTGTGAGCATTTGGGATGGAATGCCTCTTGTTGTCTTCATGGCAGCTACATTTAATGGCAAAATAGAGTGTTATGGACATGTAATCGTTATATTAATATAGTACTGATCAGATACTGGCGTTGAAAAGCCGCGGCTTTAGCATTTTATTACAGTCCGAATTACATTCAATTAGAGACCTGTTGTTATTTATAGCATTTGATAGTATGCAGCTCTGTGTAGGATCCCAGCATTCAGACAAAATCTGCGAAAGATTTATAATTTTAATACATTAATAATTAAAAATACGAGCAACTCATTAAAAGTTTTATTGAGACACGTAGTCAAAAATCCAGGTACCTTCTTTCACATTTTAGACTCTTGATGTCAGATATTACATAAATAAATTGAGACACCGTTTTATTTCCTTTAAATTATTGAATGATAAAATACTATGAATGTATTAATTGTTCCTAGTTATTCTCTTTATTTAAACAGTTTGGAGAAACGGTATCCAAACAATGAATCTAATTTTGCTTCCTTTAAGTAACGCTCCATTTCAGCACTAATATCAGATAGTATAAATTAAAACTCTTGTAACTTGTAATTAAACTGTGTTAAAACATAAATGAAAATGATGGATACTCGAAGCTATGTCATAACTATGTCCTTTCGTTTTTGTTGTGTGATGATGATTTTCTGAAACATTCTAATCTAGACATTTTACATGTTATCAAAAACTAACAATTGAAATTGCACAATTTAGCATCATGTCTCGTCTCGAATTTTTAATTATTATTATTATTATTATTATTATTATTATTATTATTATTATTATTATTATTATTATTATTATTATTATTATTATCAGTACAAACATCGGTGCCTTATACATTTAGTACATATAAATCTTGAAATGTTCACATAGGATATAAATATAAAAAGATGATGTGGATAAATTATTATACATCGTGTATTCTAAGTTTATTCTAGCTGTATTTAGAAAAATGTGTAATAGTTCAACTGATGTGATTTACGAGAGTCCGAGTGTTTATCTATTTATATCTGTTTCAGCTAAAATTGAGGGATGTCCAAACGATGTATCTAGTTTTACTCTACCAAACAATAGTGATTCTGTCCAAATAGATGTGAATTCACATCCATTCAGTGCGATAAGTGCATATGATTGTTCCTCTAAGAGATTACACATTCAACTGCGAAAGGAGAGTCTGACGTGGCAGAGCACAGTGCAGGACGTCGACGTAATAGCAAAAAATATGAATGGAGAAAGTGTCTGCAAAGTTCTAGTCTTAGTTAGAGGTAAGTGAAATGGAAAGGAAAAACTGCTTTATTTTTATAAAGGGTAATGTTGAGTTATTTCAGTCGGCAATGTGATCAACTACTTAAATACACTTACGTATAAATTAGAAACACGTAAAGTTGATAGCTGTTGGTTTGACACATGCGAATTGGTACACTGTAATGGGTAGCTCGAGTGATATGTAATTAATTCATGTAGATAAGCGCACATATGATAAATTGACTGGCTGGCTTAATTTTCTTTTCAAAAGAGATTACATCATGATATGCAGATACATATACTCTCTTGTAATATAATGAGGTATCTTAATAATAATGTAACACTAGTGATGGAACGTAAACTTACGTCGATAATCAGATAAATGTCACTATCATGACTATTTTGCAGAAGCTGACGCAATCAGATCACGCCCATTACCTATGCCATACAAAATTAAATATTACATACATGAGCAAAACCTTCAAATTATTTGAATAGTTTCATCACAAATCATTTGAAATTAGCATAGATTCCGTTTATCGCGTGACGAAAATTGCTGATCTCATTTTTTGACCAAATCCTGTTCTGAAAATACTTTGAAATACATTCGGATGCCTCAAACGCTGCCATTCCTTTACATGACGTCATGTAATTACACATGATATATATATATATATATATATATATATATATATATATATATATATATATATATATATATATATATATATATATATATATATATATATATAGATTATTGCAAATGAGTAATGATTTAATATAGGCTTTATGACATTCATTTGTGCAGACTTGATCTTAGCTAATTACGAAGAAGACCTGGACTTTGCACAGGCCGACCAATCCGAAAATGTCATCATTGCAAACTACTTGACAACCCATGCTCGCTTAAAATTGTATGAAGCCTTACACCAGTTAGGTGATCGTGTGCTGTATTTTGGCACGGACAATTGCATCTTCATCGATCACCCGTGTCAACGTCACCCGGACATCGAACGAGACCGTTTAGGACCCAAGATAGACGAGCACCCCAACACCATGATGTTTAATCAACAATTTAGATTCACCACTGGTGCCAAGACGGAAGGACTGCCGTGTTTACGTCTGTGTCGATTTAAGAAAAGAAAATCTGTTAAAACCTCGGACACTTTTGGTCTGTCTTGCACATCGTCAATATGATGTGCTTTCAGCCTCATCTTCCCATCAAACTGATTCGTGCCTTGTACGGCATCAGTCGCAAAAAAATCCACAAATACGTGCTCATGTCTTAGAAGCCACTCTTAGAGAAGTCTTTACCTGGTTTACGGTGACAGAACGTCAACTAGTGAAAGGCATCATTCAGATCCCCCATGAAACCAAACGCTTTTTTTTCAGAGAAACAGCCTTAATGCTGGTAGATCTCCGCAACGACACTCAAACTAAATAGCAAATCATTTTGAAGCCTGGAGGTAGTAATTATCTAGGAGGTATAGTCGTTATCTTCCTCTTGAAAGATTCAAATGCTTCAAAAGTCATCGTCAAGAAAAAAGCTACTCCCGACCCAAACGTACCAAGACGAAAATTAGCAGTGGTATCAAGACAAAGTCACAGCCCCAGAAAAAGAAAAAGAATAGCCCCCATAATAGACCCCAAAAATCAGCTTATACCTGCAACAACAGGTGCACTTCAAACAGGACGCGATCTTACACCCCCAAATCACGGCTTGCAGAAACAGTGAACGCGCCTGCAGCAGAGCCAGGTTCTTCCACTTCTCCGTTGCAGGTGATGCCAACCAAATCCAATTTGACATGCGCCTTTCCTAATTCGATAAAAAAGGAAAAACCCATGTCTCCAGGAACTTCTCTTCCAGCGGTGACACCATCCACCTCTTTAGATACTGTGGCAGCTGCTAACAAAGTACCCTTCCCCAAAGCAAACTCCAAGAGAGATCGGGTATGTTACAGAGTTTATTGGATTTATCCAAGTAAGAAATGACCGGATTTAGTCCGTTGCTAACTCCTCATCGTCAAGTGATGTCTGCCATGTAAATTATACGACGGACCGACAAACAGTAGTGACACATTCCATTATCAAAAAGGACATGGTGCAAACGATGGGTATCAGCTTCTTTGTGCTCCTGAACGCCAGAAGGTGTCACCTGAAAGATGTACACACCACCAAAATCGTCGTTCTATTTTCTAAAGAGGCAAAGGAAAACGAAAAAACCAGTCTCGTCGTTGTACCCCGCACCCGATAAAACTCTTAGCCATGCATCCACGTGTACCCCAGAAAAGACTCCATCATCCAAAGAAAAAGAGGAGTAACTAATGGTGAATTTGGCATTCTGATGATATTTCAAATGCTCAAAGAGTCTGGGTTCCTAATCCAAATATATACCCTCAAAAATGGGATAATAGGACGCGTGTCGAGAGAAGGATTTTAGTATATGTTTGCTCATAAACGAAAACATATGTCTTAAAAAAGTGCACACCACCACCACTCTCTTGCGAGTAAAGGGAAGAAAAGGAAAGGACTGCCTCCTCGTTTAGCCAAACATTGATATGTGTTGTCCGTCCTGTTCAAAGCCCCTCCAAGCATGCAAAAACAACTCATTCAAAAAGTCTCCAAAGATGTCATCAATATCGTGTTCGAATGTCGTTTGGATGTCTTGAAATGAACGATACCTTTGTCTAAACACCAGAAAGAATATCGAAACGATATTCACCTCATGGTTCAAATGAAAATTCCCATTCGTCAAAAGAAACGATGTTGTTCCAGCACGTAGGAATTTTACCCCCGAAAGGTCCCATTGTCAAAGGAATAGCGAGAGCCATGCTGGAAGGAATCCTGGAAAGTTTTTCCCATGGGTCCAAGATAACAAGGATCAAGAAGATAAAATGGACTATGAGGTAAAATGATCTCATGCATGACCTTTGGAATCTGATGGAAGGACTAAAACTGACTTTGTGCCTTACAAACGATAGATGGAATTCCATCGTTGGAAAGAACAACGCACCACGCATTTACCTCCAAATCCTCATTTGACCGAAATGTCCCAGTTATAACACGAATTTAAATCGTTGATGGATCACATCGATTTGCCAGAAACGGTAACATCGCAACAGTACGGCTAATTGTTACAGAGACTTCAACAATTTCGCCAGAATGCTTTAGATAAAATAGTTGGACTAACTCTGAAATATTTTAAGACCATGATGAAAAGTCCATAACTCCCCCATCCACCCCCAGTGACCTAGTCAGATTTAGCCATCTGATGCTAGAGGAAGAAGACGTAAGACAAGTCTTTCAAACACCGTGAGTGGCTCCCATCCCTAAGAAGATTTTAGCGTCCTTATTGACTCCTTCCCCTACACTTCAACGAGACCTTAAATATTATGTTAAAAAATTGTGTCCACCTATCCTTCGACAGAATTGATAAAGAAAGAAGGGAAAGCAGAAGTGAAAAAAGAAAGCAAGACAAAAGCCATCCCATTACCACCACCACTGCCTTCTACTTGTACTCCAGTGGTACATCGGACACGTAAAGCCGTTTCCAAACCTCCACCTCACCCCATCCAGTGTAGCATCATTGAACAGTGGAAAAAATGTCCTGATGCAGAATTTGTTAGCCAACATTTGCTACTGTCCATCCCATCCTGCGGGATAAGGAGGAGTTCATAAAGTTTGTCGTGCTACAAAAACCTGACTGAGAAGTGTCCTTTTACCTCAAGTGCAAATATGGGTACAAGAACAAGCCATGACAAGTTAAACAAACCCATTCGATGAAAATTTCCAGAAATCACATCCGAGTGTATGGAATCAATCATCAAAGGTAATCCGATGTAGCCGATGTCTCTCATTTGGTCACCTATAAGCATGGCTATAAATATTTGTTTTACGTCATCAACGTCTTTTACAAATTTGCCTGTGTAGTACCATTTACCTCCAAATCGAGCACTAAGTAAGTACAAGCCCTAAAACTGGAGTTGAAGCAAAGTGGTCGTCACCATTTTCAATGGGAAACCGACAAACGCACCGAATTTATGTACCAAGCTTTCCAAAATGAATTGAAGAAACGAGACATTCATTTTTTGCCATCAAGAATCCAGAAACCAAAGTCAGCACAGTGTAACTTTTTCAACGTACTTTCAAAGAACGCATGTGGAAATATTTTATGCATCAACATACTCTCAAATACATAGACTTCGTACCAAGCCTAGTCAAAGCATGCAACCAATCTTACCATCAGAGCAACGGATGTGACCCACTAGTCGTGACTACCGACAACGAAGTGACTGTCTTTGTGCGCCTGTTTTGTGCGTCCCTGGCTGTGGATGTCTCCAAGAAAGGCGGAATATCAACTGCTTGAGATTTGGTGTGAATTGGCAAAACCAAACGCACTTTCGACAAAGGTTACTTACCCAACTAGATCACCGAATTGTTTCGTTTCACTGGACGAGTGCGTGACCATCATCTTACCTTATGTAAATTAGAAGACACGAACGAGGACGTGTTAAATTGAATGTTCTACTTGCCCGAGTTACCACGCGTGACCAATAAAGGAAGACGAAGTATATTTTATTGAAAGCATTCTTGAGCAAAGAACCTGAAAAGTGGGAAAACGTCTTGTCAAAGAAGTCAAAGTACTTTAGAAAGGATGTCCGCCTAGTTTTGAATCTTAGATACACGCTTCGCAAGTCATCGACTATAATATGAAATGACAATCATACCCTTCAACACAGACTAAACTACCACAGTGTTCACTCCTTCACCGAGTTCGTCTCTGCCATATCTACAAAAGCATCCCTTGTGGGTGCCTAGTGGAGAATGTGTGCTTAAAATGTTAATAGTCTTTTTCTGCCAAATCTTTGTGGTATATTGTGTTACCGGTGCTGCCAATGCCAATTTGAGTTTGCAACAGGGGGAAAAACAATTCTGGATAATTGTACTGAGCATTTGCATTGGTTACTTCTGCCCAATCCTTCCCTGGAATATTCTAAAGGTAAAAACGGGAGTCTTTCACCCAACGTCAGGCACCCTCCCAACAGTTACAATAAAAAAACAATCTTCTTTAAGACATCCATCTGACATCCAGTGACCGCTCGGACAGCAGAATTCTGGAATTATGAATATACAATTTTTACTTAACTTCTCCTAGTGACAATTTGATGGACGTGTTTCCCCACAATACTTTATCCTGTTTCATGGGCAAATTACTGCAGTCCATACAATTTGATCACGAAGCCCATTTGGGAAGGGGCTTTGTTTGAAATAATTCACCCTACACAAATTAAAAACATTGCTGAAACTCAAAACACTTTCGAGGTCGAAGTTCTGAACGACCAAGTGCAACAATACTTAAATGAAAACGAAACTGTAGATGCCTATATGTGACGCCTAATGTACCCCGATAATAAACGGTCCATCTATATTTTGAAAATTCCTGCAGGGTTTTATTTCAGTGGTCAACACCTAGTGTAAAAGTTGCTTCCAATTCAATGCGCTCTTTGGTAAAACCTTAAATAAATGAATCGAAGTGTTAGCCTCGAGTACCATAAAGTGGCTCGTCGCCTACTGATGAAATTTTCGGATGGCAAAATATTTTTCTATAAATTTTGTCTTGAACTTTTTGACACTTTAGGTGAACACCTCCGGATGGTCAACGTTTCCCTCATACCGCCCGACACCAACAACTTGAATTTTGCGAATGTTTTTCGTTATCATGTAGAACTGAACCAAGGATTAAATTTGATCTTTGTGTACTTTGATGTGGTGGAAGTACCACTTTGTGGGGCGCACATCCGCAACATTGCTACCAGTCATCCCTTTCAAAGTGAATTATGCCACGACAGACGAGAAAGGTGGAAACACCTATCACGTTTACTGCGAATTTGTACATCCTCATTATTTGTCTGTCAGTAAGTCTTATTTCGACACTGTCAACATTGGTATAAAAGGAGATCTTAGACAAAATATTCCATCGTCCAAAGGAAAAATAACAGTGAAACTCCAGTTTATAAAATGATTCACTAACGAGAATCACGTGTTCCCAGGAGTCGTTCGACAGCGAGGATTTAGGAAACATGTTGAAATCGGCGTTTCGTTTGGTGGATCTTGTTTTGAAACCGGTGGTGACACGAGAATTGCACCCTTGAAAGATGACGCTTTGACTCAAGGCAAAGAATTTTTCTCGACAAATAAAACCCCAAAAAAGCCTTCTTGACGGAAGGCAAAAATCTCTTGCGTCAAAGTGGTAGATCTTTTGGACCTATGAGAAACACGTATAAATGCACTGGCCGCTGTCCAATCAGGCATTCCTACTTTTCTCACACCACATCAAACCATCATCCAAGAACCCAGACTCTATGTGCGACGCGTGGAAGTTTATCTAAAGTTGGAAATGACATCATCTACACTTAGAGTAGAGCAACCTTCAAGTATCAGATACGACGCGTGGAAGTGAAAATGTTTACCATCGCCACTGGACATCTATCCAAGGTCGAAGATCATCTGTTACCCAAACTTTAATCATTGGTATCCTTAATAACGAAGCCCTCAGAGAAGCCGTCATTGCCAATCCTTTCAAGTGTAAGCACTACAGAGTGTCCAAGATCAATGTCAGTCGTGATGGCAAAACCTTGTGTACCAGACCCTTCGAACCTAAGGTTACACAGAAGAATTACTTGAGATCGTACTTGTGTCTGTACGAAGCCACGGAACAGTTAGGGACCAACAGCAGCCACGGCATTTCGTACTACGATTATGCAGGAGGCTAAACTTTGTGTTCTTTTGATTTCACTCCAGACCAAGGCAGCGACGAAGGACATTGCCGCCAATTAAATCTGGTCAACTGTGTGTAGAACTTCAATTTGCAGAAGCTCCAACCGTATAGCAAATTTGACAACACTCTAAAAATCAATAGTTTGTGAGAAGTCATTCTAGACTATTAAAAGCTATGGATGACTCTTATCCGTCTTTGAGCGATGAAGTATCTTTGGAAATGGAATGGGAGGAAATCGTAAAAGCAGAACAACTCAACAAAAAAAGACAAGGACAAAGAGGTGATGCTCATGTTCAGATGGCCACAACAAGAACAACAATTAGTCTCCTATTTTGTCATAGACTTGGCAGGATTGACCAAGAAAGATTGCTATGGGTGTCAAATTGGTCATCCCAGTAAAATTCAACACGATAAATATTTGATGATGAGTCAAGAAGAAAAATTGGACGAGTATCTTGAGGACGCATGGGGTCTCATCTCAAAATGAAATGCTGCATCAGTGATCATGCCTCACTTAATTGACTGGTTTAGAGATCAATCGCATCGAATTTCTCTTGGCCCATAGTACGAGAGGAAGCGAAGAGATGTTTACCTGACAGAGATTTTCAAGCAAAACGTCAGGATTATATTGATGACTTATCGTTACCTGTGCAACAAGAAAAAGACAAAACAAAATGGACACATGGGAACTTTATTGCCTTTGGAAAACAGTTGGTACCCCGCTTCTTGGAATCTTGTCATGTGAGCTAAAGATAAACTTCCTCAACTCAGACCTAAAGATCATCTATCTTATGTCATCATAATAGACGAGATTAATCTCCCAGGAACACACTAGGTAGCCGTCTACTTTCCCCA
Organism: Potamilus streckersoni; assembly: GCA_016746295.1. NCBI lineage: Eukaryota > Metazoa > Mollusca > Bivalvia > Unionida > Unionidae > Potamilus > Potamilus streckersoni. Next base: position 124,205 of record JAEAOA010001869.1, read on the forward strand.
CCATGCCTGTGTGGGGTATTTTGATTCGTATGGATTACCACCTTTGGAAGACGACATCATCGACTTTATGAGAACGACTCGCTTCAATAATACGCATTCATAAGGCACATATTCCATGGTGTTGGACAATATTGCATTTTCGTCATCAACGCAATCTCTGATATCCCTTATAACATTTATATATGAGTCTCTGATATCCCTTAGAACATTTATGACTTATTTTGATTGTGACTCTTCTACAAACGACGAAAAAGTAGATTTATGGTTTTTAAACCATTATAGACTTCTCTTGTCTTTAGCTAGGAAACGTAGTGTACATCAATGGCCAAATGATCTTCATCAGTGCAAGTTTAACTTGACATCACAGCGTTGTCAGCTTTGTCAAAAATGTTTTATTTGAAAAAAGTTTTGATTTTATATTATATAATATTTTAGTTAATTGTCGGCTGAAGAATAATGTTATTAAAAATGATTGTTGGTTTGTTTTAAAAATATTGTATCACTAGCTGCTCTCTCTCTCTCTCTCTCTCTCACACACACACACACACACACACACACACACACACACACACACAAATCGAGACTGTATCCAGTCTTACCGACAGTCATCAGGGTACAGAGCAACAAGCTATTAATTTAATTATCAATGGAGCTAGCGATGGAGGCGATTCCTGTACAAGCGTTGAGTGTGTTAAGACGCCTTCATCTCTTAGTAAACTCTGGTTGGAGCCTACGAGCACAGCAAAGCAGGACAACATTGCTCTTTAAAAAAAAGTCCACTAGAACAACTGGACATATTTTAGCATTCTCATGACAGGCAATTGAAAAGTACGGATATCGTACATAAACGTGGTGTTTTGTGGCATCATTCCAAAAAGACAGACCAATTAACAAAGCTTAGTCATTGAGCATAAACTAGTCGTAAAAGCTCTAAGGTAGCGTAGGCGACATTAATAATTGTGAGTGAGTCAGTCGGTATTGTTAGTTTTATGTAAGGGGATGTTTTTCTTCACATCGACGCTTCAGGTATATAAAATATAGCGTTCGTCAGTCTGGCTACCTCAACGTTCATTTGCTAACGTCGATGAAGTCGAGCAGAAGCACAAAATTGTTGGAGCTCAAGATGCATCTGGAATATGCTAGGTGACTCGGAACGAATTAGCCATGAAGGTAATCCAGGAAGAAGTAAGAATTGAAGATGAGGAAACGGAAAAGCTGTTGTCCCCCAGACATGAAACTGGGAGAAAGAGTTGGAACGACAGCGGCAAGAGTGGGAGCCGCAGAGACTTCATCATCCTCCGGTTCTGGCATATGAATGACAGAAGAAACAAGTATTTACCATCCATCAAAGTGAACACCGGGATGATCATCAACCATCTGTGTTCCCAACTACACGCATTAATTGGGAGAATGAATTGATTCGGCTACGCTTATGTGGTGCTCGGCCTAAGAGGTGTCACCATTAACCAGGTGCATATGGAGTTAGAAAAAAGCAGCCCTCAGGGCAAACCGGATCTCTAAATAAGAGATGCTGATTAAGCTGCCAATCATTTAATTGTGTGTGTGTGTGTGTGTGATTTGTGTGTGTATGTGTGTGAGCGTACGTTTGTATGTGTATGTGTGTGTGTGTTTAGATGTGCGCGTGTATATTTGTATGTGTGTATGTGTGGGTTTTTTCACTGTACAAAAACCTTATCAATAAACATAAAAACAATGTATGTGTGCGCGAGTACCTTTGTGTGTGTATGTATGTATGTGTATTTGTTTTTTTTAATATAAAAAAACTTATCCCTAAATAGAAAAATAGTGTTTGTGTGTGTGTGTGCGTACATTTATGTGTTTATGTGTATGTATGCACGCGTACGTTTAGTAGTAGTGTGTTGGCTTGTAAAAAAATATTTTAGGCTAGCACTCATATCACTTTGACTAGTTTGGCATGTGACATGGGTATTTAGTGTGAGTGGATAGTTTTCTTCACGTCCGTGTTTGAGGTCAATTGCGCCATTCAACAATGAATAACAAAAAAATGGCAAGCAATCAAGAAAATGCATAAGTTTCAAGAAGTTATGGACGATATAGGGACGGTGGAGGAAATGTTGGTCAGGTTGAAAGATGGATATTATAGTCCTCACCGAGTAAAAATGGAGATCAATAATTTAATGCCAAGGAAAGCCCCAGAGAGCTTATAACGGAGGAAAAATAGGAAAAGGAGGAGGAGGAAAAAGAGGAAAAGGAGGAGAAGGAGGAAAATGATGAACAGAAACAAATGAGAAGATGGAATTATAAAATTGATAAGCAGTGGTTCGATAAATGTCTGTCAGTTTAGAGACCAGATATGTTCACCTTCTTCTGTGAACACAGCTAAGTTTATTTACTTTTGTAAGCCAACATTTAAACCCCACTTGTATATAGGGTGGATCAAATGTAGCAGGCTTGCCTCACCCTAACAACTCAAAATTACATATTCTCTATTAACTGAGAATTACCCTTAGCTTTATTTCCTGTTGTTATTGTTGTTGTTCTTGCCTTTGTCTTTTAGCCATTTTTCATATTATAATATGTTATACTTGACATAAAGCCTATGCAGTGGTATATTGGCCATATTCATACAATTTTTCCCAAATTCCTGGCGTGAATCGAATAAAAAATGTCGGTCAACATGTTCATTGACAACAAAACATTCCAAAATGCGGGGTTAAAAAGGTTTTCCCACGATCACAGCCAATCACTAAAGAGAATAGTGCACAAAAATTTCATAGGCTTTACTGGACCAATTAGAATCACATAAAGGGATATGTCCACATGTTAAATATCAAAAATATGAAAATATGAAACTGCACATACTGTAGGCAAAGTGTACCACTATGTGATATATATATATATATATATATATATATATATATATATATATATATATATATATATATATCATAAATTTAATTTAAATTTAATTTATGAAATATAAATTTAATTTAAATTTAATTTTAGTTTAATGAAATTAAATTTAATTAAATTAATTAATTTAATTAAATTTAATTAAATTTAATTTAATTTTTTAATTTATGAAATATAAATTTAATTTAAATTTAATTTTAGTTTAATGAAATTAAATTTAATTAAATTAATTAATTTAATTAAATTTAATTAAATTTAATTTAATTTTTTAATTTATGAAACATAAATTTAATTTAAAATTTAATTTAATTTATGAAATATAAATTTCATAGGCTTTACTGAACCAATTAGAATCACATAAAGGGATATGTCCACATGTTAAATATCAAAAATATGAAAATATGAAACTGCACATACTGTAGGCAAAGTGTACCACTATGTGATATATATATATATATATATATATATATATATATATATATATATATATATATATATATATATATATATATATATATATATATATATATATATATATATATATATATATATATCACAAATGATATCATCATAACGTTATGAAAAAATAATCCGTAATGACCGAGGAGTACAAATGATCAGATATAAATTTTAAAATCATTTCACTTCCCTATTTTGCCGTTTCGTTAAATAAATACACTCAATTTCGTCATATGATAAAATATTCGTGCGGTTGCGTTCATTTCAGGTAAAATTTATTTATTAAAATCGTCCAATAATTTCAAATATTCAACTCGGCTCATAATTCATTTGAAATGACTACTTCTGTTGCTTTAATCTGTCTTTCAGATGTAACAGCGCCATGGTTTCTAAGCTGTCCAAGTGACATGGAATTTTACTCCAAAGACCAGTTCACAACCGCGACATGGTTTGATCCAGTGGCCGATGACAATGTCGCCAAGCCGCCGATTCTGCAGCAAGAAGATAAACACTATCAATCTCCCATGGATGTGAGCGTTGGAACCCTTTACTCATTCAAATACACAGCAAGGGATTATGACGGCAACAGAGGACCGCCGTGTTCATTTACTATTTATGCACATAAATTAGGTCAGGACAATTTCAGACGTTTCTTAATTCATTTTTTCTCAATATTAGAAAGAAGACGTAGCCTTAGAATCGGCAATTTATCTTGGGTTGTTGGATTGTTTATTTAGAAACGGAAAATTTAACGTACTTTATAAAGGCCAACTAATTTTTGGACAATATCTTATCAGAATTACGGTTAGAAAAGTGATCACAAGGATTTGTTTTTGTTCTAATAACCAGAATTCAATTTATAGTCCTTTGCCCAACCTACTCCTCTACTACCTGATGTAATGGTCTGTGCCTACGAAAGATTTTCATTGACATTCATCCTCACGTGAAAAGATTTTTCATGACGTACCACATGACGCTAGGACACAAATGAATAACTTCATCAGTACGCTAAACTCCACTACGATGTTTTGTATTCAAACTTGCCATATTTGATATTGTTCGGAGAAAGGACATAATTGCAACACACGAATTTAATTGCTTAAAGGAACCAACCATTTAATATTACGGTGGTGGAGTGGCCGGGAGGATGATATTATCTTTCCAACCAGTGTTTTGTTTATCTTTTTTCTCAGATAATAAAAAAAATCTTCAAGGTTATTGTTTTTCAAGTTAGTCTGTGGGACTGGAAATTTATTTTCCAAGCGATTATGTTTTTTCCGCAACATTCATGCCACTCAACAATTTCCTATATTAAATATTAAATGGTCGGTCGATAAGACCATTTATAATTTTCGTACAGGTTTCTTCAAAATTTGATAAAAGGCATGGTTGCAAAGAAATAAAACTACCATACATAGTGTGGAAAATTGGAGTACATGAGTAAAATATGAAGTGTCTCTTTGTACACACAGCCCTAGAGAATACGGTTACTGAGATACTAAGTAGAAGGATATTTGTACCTTTATGACCCAATGTATAATATTTTTTGCTCGTTTTACTATTGTGCAACAATATTAATTTATCACTTTAAAGAAATATGAAAATAATAATATCTTAATTCAAATTATTATCACCATCTTGTGCTAGAATGTGCGTTTTGTACTCTGCGCATTATAATAAAAAATAATTCATCAATATTTTTACTTTTATAAACAATTTCCCCTTTCATCATCATTGTTACTGTGTTTGTGACGATGATTATGATAAGTATAGCTATTATTACAATTATTATTATTATTATTATTATTATTATTATTATTATTATTATTATTATTATTATTATTATTATTATTATTATTATTCAGAGACTTCATGTTCGTCGCCACCGCAGATTCAACAAGGTTCACTCTTTTGCAAAGGAGATTCTGACTCTGTGGAATGTCACATTAAAAAATGTGCAAAGGATTTTATTATAATGCCAGAGTTCAACGAGACCTTCAGGTGTCAAAATGGAAGATGGGTTCCGCCATTTAATGACAGCATGCAAACCAGAGCTTGTCTAAGTAAGATATTGTAATTGTATGAAATGCTACAGCGGTCAGATATCTTATACAATATATGTATAACTTTCATTCCACTTAAATTTTCAATTTATTCATTGGACAAAATCGTATACGAATGCTCAATACAAGCTCTTAAATAATATCTTGTACATCTTATAACCGCTCAGGTGGCTATTTGGTCAGAGCGTCCGCCTCAAATGCGGGATGTCGTGGTTCGAACCCAGGCATAGTTATAACAAAGACTTATAAAAATGGCACTAATAGCTTCCTAGGCACTCAGCATTAAGAGGTTAGTGTTATGACTGGTCGCCCTTGTGTCAGGATAATATCACAGGACAGCCTAAGTACCCGACTGAACCAACGGATAAATCCGAGGACACATAACCTAACAATCCTACTGAATCAACCTTTTAAAACAAAGGAAGCCAATACAAGTACAAAAGGAAATATAAATACAAGATTTCAGCAAAAACAATTAATTATTACAGATTTGGATACTGCAATAAATAATTTAAATTAATTACTTTAAAATTGCACATGATATACTCGATGAATAAAATAAATAATTTCCACCTTGATATCTAATATGATTTACTACAAAAGTTTGAAAATGAGGTAAAAACACTATTATTAGGAGAAAGACTTTTGTTCAAAAAGAGTGTAAAATGGCAGCGACTTTACGGGCAATTGCACTATTAATATCAACAGTTAAAATGTCATTTCCAAATCTGTTAAGACCTACAGTTTTTCTTACTTCACATAGTCCTTATATGCCAAAACTATCCACTCCAGGACAATCTTTTTAAAGTGACACAAAAGTCTTGAATAATTAAGTCAGTTATTTGTTTCAACTTTAAGTTCAGCAGAGGCAGTACCTGGAATTATTGGTAGTGTGATAGGTAAGTTCCTTAGGAGTGCTGGACAAATCATTTATTTCGTACATTTCTGAATGTTACTTGTCTTATAATGAATTGTATTGTTTCTTGCATTTTGATCATATATATATATATATATATATATATATATATATATATATATATATATATATATATATATATATATATATATATATATACTGGTTAACTATAAATATAAAAGGTTCTTAATTTATTTATAAAAGAAAATTATGGCAGCTACCATAACAATGAGTATTGAAATATACAATAATTATTTATTTCATGGTCAATGTTGGTTGTTTTTATTTTTATATTATCATGTTTTGAACTTCAGAGAATCTGATAAAATTAGTAGACCGGACATATTTGACATGGTTGGTCCCAAAGGGATGATGACAGTATGGCCATAGTCATCGTAGTGCTTCATGTCTACATAAGTGTTACTCAGCGTCTCTTTATACTTGTCCGCGACTGGTTTTGTCGCATTGTTGTTAATGTTGCTAGTTCTTTGACTTCTAAGATAACCATGACATCACTATCTGGTTTGAGTTTTGTGAGTACGTGAGTGGTTGGTCAGATCACTTTTTATTTGAATTGTCAGAGGTTCACTTCACAAGAAATATTGGGTCTCCTAGAGTAATAGAAAACGTGCTGGATTTCTGGTTTATATACTGCTCGCGCTTCCGCAATGCCTGGTCATTCTCCTTCATTCATTGTCTGTAGCTCGTAGCTCCAGTATGGATGAGACTGCGCGTTTTGATTTTCATTGTTTATTGTGCTGTTCAAAATCTTGCAGACAATCTTGTAGTCTTTTCTATTGTATATGTTGTAAGCTCTTTGAAATTGATTTTTAAATCAAAGTCATATCTCATTTGTTGTCTATTTTCATTTCCTCTAAAATATCTTTACCGTTACAAGATGTATCTTACATTGTTGTAACTTTTATCATGTTTTACATATATGCAGTTTTGTCCTTTAACTGCAACCTTTTTGGACTTTGTGCACCTTAGTCTCGTGATCACTACAAAGTTACATGATGTGCAGGACTTCATTCTCTCGTTTCTGATTTATTATTATTATGAGATCAGTCTAAGAATGTGTTATCTTTTAAAAAAAACTCAAGTTTGGTTTTAGTCAGTAGTAAGGACTGCTTCAGTGGGCATTTTATTTTATTTACTAGAGGAACGTATTTGATGCAAGTAAGGGACGTAATCGAGCAAGGAGAAGATGATTAACTGTACTTCAGGAATTAAAATTAATCAAAAACTTTTTGTTTTCTTTGTTAAGCTTTCGTACAGCCGCACAAATATCTCTTAGTTTATCATTTTCAATTCATTAGATTTTCTATTAACCATCAACTCATATATACAGAAAGATATTATACTGCAATACATCATGAGAAATTTCCAGCAAATGAACATTTATATCGAGCAATGAAGCTTTCCCATTGAATAGTGACAAAGCTAGTTTTATTTTGTTTTTGAAATACATTATGAAATGTGTTGGTTATTGACACCGCAAATGCAGGTGGAAGCGAAAGGATTATTTTTGCGGTAAACTCGAAATGTCTTTCATGAGTTTAGAACATCAATACACACACATAAACGCATAAATATGTGTGTATGTGTTTTGCGGCGTCTATATAGAACCGTTTAACTGACCTGTCTACTAGCACTCGTGCACCGGCGCCCTAACCCACTAAATAACTCGCTGATCCCCAAAGGTACAAACATGACATTTTTTATATATAAATATTTCATGTATGTGCTGATTAAATTCTCGTGCACCTCGAGCCCTTGCCATCAACATCGTTTTATTTGTTTTTTTTTCATAGGAGCCTGGCAGAGTGAAAAACTTAAGCTCGAATAATGCTGGGACAAGCTTAAATAATGGTCTGAATACCTCTTCAGATTGCAGATTTTAGGATGGACTCTGTTAATTTAAATTTAAAATTTTCAACTGATTCAGTCCCCAAACAAATGTAGGAAGAAAATATCACCAAGTTATTGAAGATTTTCAGGCCCCAAATTGGTTGGTATAGTTCATATATCTAATGTACTATGTAGTTTTCTTCTTGTTTCAGAGATGGAGTTTATATCACTGGCGTTGCAACTGAACGTAGATCTTCTGAATAACGATACAGAAACACCAAATGAAGATTACGTCATTGAGTGTTTCCAGAAACTTTTCTTATGTCCAGAGCCAAAAACTAATGAATTATATAATATGTGTACAAACGAAAACATACAGTTAATCCGGAATGAAAATATCCTTCATCTTGAGATTAATGCGACGCACAAGCTCAGGTGAGTTACTTGTATTTTTCTACGTCATCTTCTTCTCCAGTTACAATTGTTATCATTAGTAAAGGGTGTCAAAAATAAGAAATACTTTAATAAACTGATATCGAAGACTTGTTTTTTATAATAAAAAAATGTCGTTTTTCAAAGCTTAGTGTTGAGAGTAATGAAAACGATGCTTAATAGTATTCACCCGCACGCAAAACCTCGAAAGTTTTCGTAGGAGTTATCGTTACCTGAAAAGAAATAATGCAAGTGCATAGAGAATGATACAAGAGACTGTATTGAGTGTTTAAAATGAGTGCATCATTTTTTTCAGAATCTCTATTAAAAGAGGTAATTGAATTCTTATCATGTTTAAGCATTCATCGATGGAATCGTATTGTGAACTCATGAATTACGTGCACATACATTAGGTAGCTTTGAGAAAGCATTTAAATTAGTGGATAGTTGTCCTACTCGGATTGATACATTTGTAGTTTCTATCAGCCACAAAATCCACAAAAATGGTATCCCAAGAGAAATTATAAACTGACAGAAATTTAATAGCAGATAAATATTTGTATTGTGATTTAGGTAAAGGACTTCTTATCTACTCAAATCACTCAATGAAGATACGACAGTCCATGTACATACTCTTATTTACGTAGTATAAATTTATTACCTGATTACTTTGAAAGTAATGGGTCTTTAACATTTATTTACATAAACATGCTTATAATGTAGAACGGATTTGTTGTTCTTTGGTTTGTTTTGTTTTGGCTGGCTTTGCTTTGTGTCATTTTTGTGTGTGTGTGTGGGGGGGGTGTTTAAATTAAAGTTGACACTAATCACTTCTTGACCGGCATAAGGTCTGTTCCAACCTTTGATTTTCATTTATTTATTTATAAATATTGAGCTTTATTGTCTGCGAAAGGTATGAATGCCTTCCAGAAAGACAAGTTTCTATGCATACCAATTACAATGTCTTTTAGGTTTATCAAATATAATATTTTATGTGATATATTTCATCAATCAATTTTATCAAATATAATGTTTTATGTGACATATTTAATCAGTCGGTTGTATTAAATATAATGCTTTTTATATTATATATTTTGTCAATCCGTTTCATCACATATCGTGATTTTATGTGATAATTTTCATTAGTAAGTGAAAGAGTAACACTTCCTTTCAGATTCAATGAAACAGCAGAAGGCGTGAAAAGTGAACTAAACAAAACCATTACAGCCCTATCACTTGGATTTTCCAAGAGATCCATTTCTACATATTGCCTACAACTGACTGGTCAGATACAATATATGTCACAAGAAGAATATATATTTTGTGAACCAGGTTCAATATTACTACCCAGCAAGATTAACTGTAGTAAGTGTATAAGTAACTTAGTTTATTATGACGATTGCTCAAACTGCGGTTTATAAATCTTAAACAGACGTGGACATTATGTAAGATCAAATCAGCCAAGCCATTTTTAACTCCATTTCTCAGTTGAAGCAATATTTGCACTAACATCTTCCCAAGTGATTGCAATTTCCATAATTTATTATTATTATTATTATTATTATTATTATTATTATTATTATTATTATTATTATTATTGTTCTTGTTCTTGTTGTTGATGATGATGTTGTTTTTTGTTGTTGTTGTTATTGTTCATTATTCCGACACAAAATAATGTTAAAATCTCTCCTTCAGAACCTCGTTGCATAACTCTATCCTGATATCATTTATTTACCGAATCATGTAAATGTTTTGATCTCTCGCCCCACTCTTCAAAACTTAAAATTAGATCGAGAAATTTTAGAAAAGGTCAAGACATGCTGGTTCTCTTTGTGATACACACAAGAATTAGCTTTTCTGCTATTGTTTGAGAACTTTGTGTTGTTATATATCTCGTTGTAAATTGCCCCTATTGATTCTAACATGTAGGAGTCCAGAAGTTTTCGTACATTTTTGTGTTAAGTGCTTGTTTTGAATCTTTAAGTTTGTGTTTTCATCCGACGAAGATATTGTTTAGCTCAAAACATTGGGAAACCATTTTGAATTTGTGCGGTCATCGATTGTTCCATTCAATTCATGTTGTAGGAGCCAGTTCTATAACAATCCATGACATAAACTCAATCCAGGAAAAATTGTCCAACTAAGGTTTTTTTTTCCGTTGCTGATGGTTTTCGTTTGCACCTAAAAAGTTATAGAATATATTATCATAAATTAACTTTTCAATGACAGTTATGGTATTTGTTAATATTTTTAAACAACAATAAAATGCCTACTTTCTCTTCTATATGCAGATGAATCGGAAGTTGTAACCACTGTATCTGCCTGTCGTACTTCAGCTTAACAAGCACATATAAATTCATAAAGTGTACATCTGGTTAATATTTTTGCGATGTAATGCCATCTTCGAATCTCAATAATGTCCTGTGTATTCACTGTGTAGGTTTTTAATTATTTGCTTCAATTTTATTTTGTCACAGAATAGCCTATAACATCCATAAAATTGTTCTATGTTATATATTAATACCTATAAAATAAAATCATAACCTATATAGGAATATTTTAATCGACCATTATCTAAACTTTAAAACTGAATATTTGTTTCTTCTCAACTTGGATCATTTTGGTTGAGATTGTGTGGAAATAGGGAGTTTTCCATATTTTATTAGTTCATTGAAAAAAGTAGGTTCTCTATAAAATTATATACGTGAGTAAACAAATATATTTTAAAGCTGTGCCAAGAACTGAAATTGGATAGTTATGAAGATTTTGCAAATTTGAGAAACTAAAATAATTTCCAGAACGTTGTGCGACTGAACCTAAACAAAAAAGTAGAAATACACGACGACGACTAGCGGAAAACAAAGCAAATTTAACAAATGTTTGCAAATGAAATTGAGAACTTACACTTTTGTCCTTCTTTCACTTTTATAGTATCAATAATTAACTGAGGTCTAATATATATATATATATATATATATATATATATATATATATATATATATATATATATATATATATATATATATATATATATATATATATATATATATATATATCAGCAATGTGTCCACCTGGCGAATATGAAGCCGGTTCAACCTGCAGACAGTGTCCAAGAGGATACTACACTAATCTTCCTGGACAGACGGAGTGTGTAAAGTGTGATGGTGATAAAACAACACACAGCCTCGCCTCATATTCTAAAGCTCATTGTAAGTTTAAATGTTGCTTCAATTATTTTTTAATCGACGAGGAAGCCTATCGAATATTTGAAAATCTTTACATTTGATTTTCTTTATTGTAGAATTTGGCTGTCCACAAATTGTTCTCTTCATTTAGTAACTAAAAATGTAACGAACGGAATTAAAATATATTGGTCCTTAAGTCAGGATCTAACACCGATGTTTCTGAGTATTTTGTTTTCGTAGTATCGGCATGACATAGTGTTGTTTTGGGTGGGGGAATTTAAAGTAATTATCACTCTTGAGTTCTAAGAAGTTCCTAAATTCAATTCGGAGCAATTTTCGATCATAAATTTGATTATTTCCCACTAACGTTTGGTATGAAATGAATACATGTCATTGATTTCGAAACCAAGAGTCTTTCTTTTCTATTGAACTTGTTTGATTACATTTGAACTTCGATATTGGTTATCAACGCATGTACATCCATTGACACATACATAAATTTATTTACCTGTTAATTTATCTTGTGACACAAGCTCTCTTTACTATCTTGTGTCTCACTTAGATAAACACAACAGTAAAAGTATTATAAAAACTTCATGCTCTTGTAATAAAAATGCCTCTTCAATTTCCTTAAGTAATCCAACCTGTCTTAAATGATAAGACTAGTCTATTAAAAACAGGTGGCTACTTAACAGATTCCTATTTATATTACTAATTGGATATGACAGACCTCAATTAAAGGGGCATTACTGCAAAAGTGGTTCAATTGCTAAAGAAAGATGGCCATTAAACCAGCATTGACCCTAATTGCTTAAAATGAATAACATCGAAAAACCCATACGCATAAAACTCCTTTAAAAAAAAAATTCCAGAAAGCTTACTGTTCATGTACTCTCTGTTGGCCTTTCTTTTTCGTAACCTGTTCTCTCAATATAACAACAGTGTGACAAATATTAGCAGTACACACACACACACATTTTTTTATTATAAATATCTTTGCTGAGTTTAAAATGCGTAATATTAAATATTTTGTAAAGATTGTATATTCTTCAATCAAACATATCCACTGCAATTTGTACCATGAATGAAATAGTTTCTCTGTCACCCAAACTGTATCAAACGTGTCATAACTTACAACTATATTAAAAGTGTCATAACTGAGATGTCTATCTGAAACACGATCAGATAACACAAAGACTAAATATTTGATAGAAGGTACAATAACGACGTTAATCAAACGAACAAAATTGAGATATGTAAATTTAGCAGAAAAAGATTTGTAAAACCACTTTCTGTAATTACATAATTTATAATGCATTGTTTTTTTTTTCAAAATGTTCACTGTTTATATTCAATAATATCACTCCTGATCTTAATGAATATAAAGTCATTATCCTGATAAAGAATCCACGATGTGTTGTTTCGTTTACGTGTATTCATTTACGGTTATAAATCAGCGTCATGATGTTAGGGGAATAAAACAGTTATTCCAGGTTTCAAACAAACCCAAACATATTTTTGTTTAAGTAACAATTAATACGAATTGATAAAATGTTACGTTGTTACTATAAAAATGAATACAATAGTTTGTAGAGACTAGTGAAATGTGAGACATGTTTTGCTAATGTTGTTTGTTTTTGACACTTCGTTTGTATCCCGTCTATTTTACGAACTTCTTTGCTCTGCTAAAAGGTAAAATCATCCAAGCATCTTAACAGATTATCAAGGTTTTTTGACAGCTTATTATAATGGAACTTTGGTTAAAAGTTGGCTGCAGTTGTCCTGAATCAGTACTGGCACAGGTATCATTATGTCTGCAACAACATGTTTAACTGCCGAAAAATGAGTCCAAAAGATTTGTTTAAACAGAGTATAGCAACGTATCATAAATTAGACTTTAGACTGAACAGTCCGTTCAGTAATATACAATTGTTATGATGAAAATGTATATTGAAACAATTTTAGTCATTGCATTTCATCTTCTTCTTTATTTGATAACAATAATATTTTCCTTAAACACAATTTCACTTTCGTATTCCTAAAGGCAATGTGAAGTCAATAGACTCAATGGCCTTCCGTCAATAAATTTCCCGTATTAAAGTATACACAATGGGCAGATATGCTAATAAACATGAAATGCTATTAATGACAGTCGTTGGGAGTTGAGGGTGCCCATATTAACATAAACACATCCTAACTTCTTTACTTTATTTCCTAGGTGTTTCCATGATTGCTGTCACCCCTGTTTCTAACAATACTTTCCTCATCGTCGGAATCGTCTGCGGTACATTGTTACTTATTTCTATTGTTGTCGCCGTGACTGTATATAAGCTAAAGAGGGCAAAGAAAAGTGGCTATCCAACGGGAGCTTTTATGGATGAGACCTATCTGAGTCTTTCAGGCAAGACGAATGAAAATCCATATGGTAACAGGAAATCTGTATACGATGAAATTCCAGCAGATGCAGTGATGTAATTCATTATATGTGACGGTCAAAATATATTCATCTTGAACAGTTTGGAAGTAGGTTAGAGGAAATATCCATCTTAACATGTCAGTCAATTAACAATTTCAGGATAAATATCGGAAGCGGTATAACAAGACGGTTGAAGTGAATTCCCATTTCCCAAAAAATATAAACTTGAGAAAAAGAGAAATGTTACTTTTTTAAATTAAACTGTTCTTTAAACTATTTAAGCAAGGAAATATACGGTAATGTATCGCTGTTATATTTTATTTTATTTTTATTTTATTTTATCAATTCGTTCATTATTCAAGAACAAATAAACTTCAATGATAACGGTTTATTCTCTTCTTCTTAATAGAAACTAAATACTTGTTCATGTACATCTATATTCCTTAGGAATAATACTTCTACATGTAATATTGAATATTATTACGACTATGTGGTCCTAAAGTAAGTTAAAAAAGAGTGAAAATCATCAGGTTTTGTAAAATTCAACAACTAATTTATTTCCCTAAAATACAAACTGAGAATTAAAAAGAACTTACTGTATCGTGAATTAAGTCAAAGATAGTCCTAAAAGTTTGTTCACTAGTCCAAATTTACCAAGTTTCAACGGACTTCCAGTGATATTCAATTAAATTTCATTATTGATTATCTTGACGTGCCTGTAGACTCTAATGTGCCAGTGTCATATAGTGTGGCGTTGTGCAAATACTCTTTTGATGACATTCCAGAAGGACAGCGTGTGTATCACGTGAACAGTAAAGTCACTGATGACAACATTGAAAACTTATCCTTACAAGATGAGTTTCAGCCGCATCCGGTCTTTGATTTATACGAGGCTAACGATCGCGGTATTATTAGAAACAGAAAAACTAAAAAAGTTCTTGGTACTATGAACAATATGGGATATATCAGGGTAATTGTTAGAGGAACATCGACAGATCAAGTTTGTTATACTGGTCATAGGTTTGTTTACGAGGTGTTCAACGGATCTATACCCAATGGTCTGGTTATTAATCACATCAAAAACGTAGAAACAGACAATCGATTGGAAAATCTGGAGCTAGTGACCCAACAGGAAAATGTGAGAAAAGGAAAAAATAGTAATGGTATTAATTTTAGATGTCCAATAAAATCTGTTATTTCAAAAGACCTCGAAACGGATGAGGAGATCAAATTCAAATCGATTACAGCTGCGGCGAAATATTATAAGATAAAGTCTATGTCAGTAAAATTTGTAGCTGATGGAGTAACAAAATCAGCTTTTTCAAGCGAATACAATGCCAGGATTGGTTTTAGATATGATATTTGATAGCTCGGTTTTAGTCAAACAATGATGAGCAAATGCTATAACATCATCATGATCAAATTTTAACGTCGTTACTGCACTTTCATTAATTTTATTTTTTTCTGCTGCTGTTAGCAATATTTTATGAGAATCACCTTGCATTACAATAACGTCAAAAGAATATGCACTATAACCCAACAAACATTTTCTTACCGCTTCGGCTAGTTCGTTGTAATTTAATATATTAACTTTTTGGTGATATTTTATCTCGTCAGTTATCTTATAATAGCAAATTAGATAAAAATATATTATAATAATGGACTTGATGAAACTACTCGCTGAATTATACGAAGAAGATACTAGCGATAAGGTCACGCATAGTGTTACATTTTCCAAAGATTTCATAGACAAATCTGTTGGTTATAGCGAAGATGATATTCTGTATAACAACAAATCTGATGTTGATGGTGAAATAGTCACTGTTGCTGACATATCTAATTACAGCAGATCAACAACTAAACGATATGTCAAGTATCACATTACAAAAAAAAAAATAATGAAATTTAATTTTACCGTTGCCGAACAACAACTGTTTTGGCAGCTAATCAGACCTTTCTTAAACATCAGAATTCCAAGCCGACAGAAAAATATCAAATTCGATTTCATATTTGTCAAAATGTTTAATCTAATGACGATCTCTGACGATCGCAGACAATATCTAATATCATTATGTAAACCAGTAAAATGTAAATCTTTCAAAAAAAAGTATGAGGAAATTTATAATAGAATTATATCATAATTTGTTTGGTTGGGATCCAACTGTTAAATTTATCGCTATACCCACGCCATTTGACTAAACTTTTATTTCCTTTTTTCCTAATCACTTTTGCAATAACAAAAACATCCTGCTCAGTTTTCTGTAGTTCTTGTTCATAAAAACTACCCACGATCGGTTCCCCTGCCAGATCTTTTAAAGCGTATGTTACTTGTATTGTGAAAAGTACCTTATCAACTACAAATACTTCTTCGCTCCAGTTTGGAGTAAATCCTTTTGCAAATATCTTTTTTATCAAAGATATTCTAACTTTATCACCAACCTTAAATTTATGTCTGCGGTACATGTTATCATTTGCTAATATCGGATTTTTAATAGCATTATTATGTGACATTTTAATGGTTTGATGTTTCGTGTTATTATATTCACCTACGATTTGAGAAAGGTCATCGATGTACCTGTTGGTGTTTTTAGCTGTCATATGTTTGTGTAATTTTTCGTTCAGCGTGCGATTAAATCTCTCGACAACAACGCTTTTACCCTCGTTTCCTGTAACATATGTTTTATATTATTTTGTTCTAGAAACTGCTCAAACTTTTTGTTAAAAAACTCAGATCCGTGATCAGTCCAGATTTTATTTGTTTTTCTTTCTGTACTTGTTATTATTTGTCTTAGCGCATCAGTCATTGAAGTTCCTGTCTTATCCGAAACAGGTACACTGAAAGCGTATTTGCTAAAAACATCTATAACATTAAACAAATATCTTTTTGGAGCACCATCAGCGCCAACGTTAAACTGAGCCAGATTGGACACATCCACCAAATCTATTGCCCAGATATCATCTACACCATTAGCGACAACTTTACGTCGTGGGAACTTTTTTTTTAGGTCTGTGTAGTTCGACTGCAAGATCATCGTATACTTTTTCCCGAGTCCGAGTTTATATTTTGCTCCAATTATTCCCTGAACAAATCTTCTATCAAAACGTTCTCGTAGATTTGTTGGCTCCATATCACGTAATTCGTCTAACATTACTTTATCACAATCTGATTTTGAGTTTTCATGATCACGATAACAGATATCATGACGCATTGCTATTGCATCCACTTGATTGTAAGGCTCTTGTCCTGGCAATGGATTGTCGTTTTCATCTAGTTGTTGATCTAGCGGATTGTAAGGTCCTGTAAACCGATGACCTGGCAAAGTCCAACCGCCTTTTGGTTTTGGCAATTTTCCAATAATTTTATGTATATCTATACCTGACCCTATTATTTCTCTGTTGTTACAACATTGACAGTATGCGACAATTTTATTTTGCTCAAGACACAAATCTCTGTCAGAATCACAGTTGCATATCATTCTATATTTTTAGTCGTCGACTAAAATAATATCAGGATAACCAGATCCAAGCGAATTTTTCGCCGGCGAATTTTTCGCTGACGACGTCGCTGGGACACTTTCTTTAAAAACATATTTTTTCTTTTTCCGCAGACTGCACAAAAACTTTTTAATATTATCCTGTTGTTTTTGTTTTTTCTGTTGTTTCATCAATATTTTCTGTTTTAGTTCTACACTTGAGACAGTATGTTGACATTATTATATTTTTAAGTTTCGATAAAATTAATTCCAATATCATCATTAGCGTGAGAAGGTTGCTTGTCAAACTGTAAAATAAATTTTAAAAAATTGAGATTTCTGCTCATCTGTCGGATAAACATTATACAATAATATCCGCAAGCAGACGTTCCAACAGGTTGGAGTTGATTTGACGAATAATATATCTTTTTAAATTTTTTATTCATATACTTTTTTATTACATCGCTTGGAGGAAGTCCAAACGAGTCGAAATAATTATTATTATAAACTGTTACCCAATGTGTGCCGGATCCGTCATTAAAATCTTGTATATTAATAACACACGAACTTACAGCTGATGGTGATTTTATTGATGCGAGTTCATCTTTAGAATAAACTCCGTGAAATCCAGGAACCGCTTTTAACTTATCAATGATATCAAAATTACTCAACGGGGTGGTCGAGTTCCTGGTAATGTTAGACCACGTCCGATTCCTAAAAGATTTGGCAGCAGACTTCCCGCTAGTCCCGCCAAAAGTGGAGCGATTGGAATAATTCCTCCTTGTTTTGCTTGTTTGCGTTTTGTTGTTGTTTTCTTTTTTTGTTTTCTTTTTTTCTGGCGATTTTGTTGTTGGTGATTTCTTTTTCCGTTGTGGCATTATAATATATCATTTACATAAAATTTACAATTTTTTTATTCCACTTCCACGAATGATACCATTACCTTCAACAGCTTTCTTCGTTGCACCAGAGACTGCTCCTGACATTGCTGCTAGTCCTAATGTTCCCAACACCGGCAAAACTTTAGGTATTATTGTACTAGTTAATACTGATAATGCCGGACCAAGAAAACCACCTTTGACAACAATATAGTTTGCCATCGCAGTTATTTTTGCAACACTCAAATTTAAAACAAAAGTTTTTTTACGATCATACTTCTTTACTTGATTTTTTGTTAGCATTAATTTTGTTAAAACACCATCAGAAATATTAGGATTAATTTTTAATGATACCTGTTCTCGCTTTGCAATAGCAGCTATTACTTTTTTAACTTGACCATCGGTCAAATATACTTCTTTTATAATATATTTTGCCATTTTATATAACAACTGTAGATTAAACTTGAACTGTCATTTTACCTCCAATAGAATCTACCTTGATAAATCTATCACTAATCACTAATGCGTATACATACAACGGCACTATTGGAATCGCTCCAAGTGTCCAGGTAATTTCAATATCCGCTGTGCTGTCTACAATTCGCTCGTTATGTTTACTAACATCAAAATAAAATAT
The DNA here is from genome assembly GCA_016746295.1 of Potamilus streckersoni. Classification (NCBI taxonomy): domain Eukaryota; kingdom Metazoa; phylum Mollusca; class Bivalvia; order Unionida; family Unionidae; genus Potamilus; species Potamilus streckersoni. The sequence goes on from JAEAOA010001869.1 coordinate 143,410, forward strand.
AGGATAAAGTGTACGAAATTCTTCTGCTGATATCTGAGATCCATCTTCAACATCTTGATATTTTTGCATTGCGTCAAGCAGATACATGTACGGTCGAGAAATATTTTTATTAGTGTCATCAGCAAAATTGCACTCGATAGCTCGTTCTGCATATTGCTTTGAATTTAATCTAGCGTATATTCGTCTGACATCAGCGTGGTCAAATATTGCATTATTTTGTTGCTGGTTTCCTCGTCGGGCGAGTTGTTGAAATACGACAAATATTTGTCTCGGCAGTTGTTCGCTTGATGTTGTTGTAACCCTCCACGTGTAGTCAGTAGTATTTGGAACCGCTGTCTGATATATCTTATGCTGCTTAAAGTAAATTCTGTTTGTATGCTTATCAAGTGTTATTTAGTTCTGACATTTTAGTGATTGATGGTGTTATACGTGGCATCCACAAAGCAAGTTTTTTTTTGATAAACTGTACATCAGCCCCTCCAGATCTAAACAAGCAATCGTTTTGTTCTGCTCGATCTAAAATAAGCGTATGTTTTACTCCACGGAATACTTTATCATAATCACGACAAAAGCCGAAAATCGTGCTTAGCGGAAGCATCGTTGTAATTTGACGTGATCCTGCTGTAAGTTTTCTTCGCCAGCAAAGCCTTCATTATAACGTGGATTTCTCACGTCAGGTGTGTTAAGAAGTAAATTTAACATCGCAGTACCGTTTGCATCTGCAGTTGGTGGTGTTATATTTAGATTATTAAAAGCTGCTATAAGAGAAACTCTTGTGGCGTTTGCATTAGCATCTGCAGCAGGTGCGACAATATCTAGAGCAGCAGCATTAGCAATGAGAAAATTTCTCACAATTACAGCATTTGCATCAGCATCAGCTCCATGTACTATAGCACCTCTCTTTAAAAATTCAGTTGATTCAGCTATACCCCGTCCAGTATCTTTAAACCACATCATGTTGGTTGCAGTTGATCTCGAATAATCGTCGGAAAACGAAATAATATTTAAAATTGTACTTGCAACTTGTAGATTACCTGAAATATCTTCTATAGTTTGATTGGCCAGTTGATATCTAGCACTTTTAAATAAACTCCAGCCGTTATTTATAAGAGCTATTTCTGCTCCAACTGCAATTACATCAGGTGGATTGGCTACTGTCATAATCTAACCAGGAACTTCTAACATAGCCTTATGTGGCAGTAGAAATACATCTTCGTCTCTGGTGTTAAAGGTTCTGATACCAGCTTTATTTGGTTCGTTAGAATTCTCATCAAGATACTCAACATACTCGAATTCTGTCACATCGTTGTCGATGTCATAAGTTTCTGTTAACTCGAGATAATTTTTAACAGACATTTTATTTTATTAGATTATATAAAATTTTATTGCGGCACTGTTATTTTAGATATCAATTTTAGTATCATCTGCTCGCCCTTTCTTGATAATAATTTTTTTGTTATTGTTATCATAGCTCGCTGGGTTTCTTTTGTTGGAGCGATTTCTGAGATAGCTTGTTTTATTTCAGATGCAGTGGGTGAATCACCTTTTTTTATCAGCTACTTTTTGTCCCACCGCAGTCCCAGCGGCAGATGCAGCTCCAGTTGCAAACGCTTTATCCGCGCCAGTAGCAATTGGTGCAACTTTACGCGCTATACCCGGAATATTTTCAATAACTTTAGCAAAAATATTTCCAAAAAATCCTCCTATTATTTTACTTCGATAAATCTTTTTTCTTTGTTTCATTCTATTTGATGTTGCATAATTTTTACTTTTGCTCGCGTAGATGTAAATAATAAGATACAACTTCATTATTAGCATGTAACTGTTCTCCAGATTGATCTGTCAACTGCATTATTATACTTGATATTTGATCTTCAACGTTTAAATGATAATAGTTAATATGTCGTGGAGTTATTTGCATGAGAGAACCTGGCGGAACTTCAGGTGAGAAACTAAATCGTTTGACCTTTGCTACCTTTTGATGTATAAGAGCCAGAAGCAATAGAGCAGTTTATTAATATTGTATTTACTTCTGTTATATTTACTGAAAGTTCACTATCATATGTAAGAGCCTGATCAAGTGCAGTGAAAGTTTTTTCAGTAAATCCTAACAGTTGTGCAATACTTCTTTCTCTTGGTTCAAGACTGATTACTATATTTTTCAAAGTTATCCTAGCTCGCAATGTGTTATAATTTGCTGCCAATTCAAAATTATCAGCCACACCGCCAGCTTTTGTGATGAGCTCTTTGATTGTCCTGTTTAGATCAGTAATATTATAAGCTCCTTGTGGAATTTTTATTTTTTTTGTTGTAGATATTGGAGATGTTGTAATCATAGTAAACTGCATTTCATCGTTAACATCATTTTTCACGTTAGGTATAGCATTCCAGCAAGTACAAGAAATTAATCCAGTTTCATATTGTTTTGTAGGATCTAGTTGGATTGGTGGAATATAATTTACTGAAAAATTTGCGCTATCTATCGCAGACTCACTAGAGTTTAGTAATAATATTGTTTGCATTCTTTTATATTATATCATTTTACAAAATTAAGTCGCCGCGATCAAGTTGCGGTGTAAAGTTTCATATTCGTCAGATGTTAATAATTCACTCGATCTTAGATGATCAAGTATGTCAATGATTTCATTATCAAGTTCAACACTAACATTCCCAACTTCTTTTGATGATATTAATAACATTAATCTAACTATCATTTCAGTAGTTGAAGTAAATATTTTTACACCAGTTCCTGTTCTTTCGTCTCTACTTTTCTCTACACGAGTTTTATCAAGTGTATCAAATTTCCTTTTAAAACTCCACCCTTTACCGAAAGGTTTTGCTCTACTATTTTCTGCTGTTTTTTTAAATACTAAAGCAATGGCACCATTTCTCATTCTATCATAAAGTAGATGCATATCCTCAATCTCTGTAACCGTGTTTATTTCATCTTTAGCAGTAACTCCGTCCTTAAATATTACATCTAATCTATCGATTAATGTTTGATATTCTGCATCAGTCCACCTGCTTATATTATCAATATCTCTTATATTTTCTTTCTCTAAAAAAATCATTATACTCCTTAGGATCTATCTTATCACTTGCTCTTTTTATAAAATGAAGTCTTTGATCTCCAACCTCCATAAACCTTACAGTAAGATCACCAACTCTTTGTTGCTCCTCTCTGATATCTTTTATGTCTCCTGATAATTTTTTTTATAATATTTGTTATTCCTTGCGTTGTTAACTCTGCTAATCTTCGCTCAAGTTCCAGCGGATTGTTTATCAATCGATCTGTTTCAGCTTGTCTAGCCACAAAATCAGCTATATTTGCTGTAAGTGCCTCAGTTAGTTTTCTTTTTTTCTTCTTCAGATCTAGTAACAAGTTTTGCAGCAGCTGCTTCCTGTTGTTCTTTAACAATTTGAACCAAGCCTTTTTCCTGCAGTTGTTTAAGTTCTTCTTCTGACAGTGGTTTAGTTTCAGGTTGTTTACCTAATAGTGCTTCAGTAACCGGCTTGAAAATTGTAGCTGTTGCTTCTGTAGCGGTTACTTGCCCACGACGTGCTTGTTGTACTTTTTGCTTAAGTAATGCCTGAGAATGAGCAAGTTTTTTTTAGATCTTCTATATGTTGTCTGTATCTTGCTCTATTGTTCATTATTATTATTATTATTATTATTATTATTATAAATTTTATAAAATTGAAACCTCTTACTGTAAGTAAGTGTTAATACAACAGCGAAACATTTTAGTTGGATCATGCATAAGTTTATCAAATAAGAAAAAGTTGAATTTATCTTTTGTAGCATTACGGTAAAGTTCAATAAATTTATCTTTAGTCACGTCACCGCATTGCTCGCTTGCAATATTTCTAACGTCAACATTGTCCAGTCCTGGAAATAATATAAAACAACCCGTATTTCGCCTAATAAATCTGTCAACATTATAAAAACCTTGAGCGAGATAAACAGAATTACACTGTTTGTTACGTGACAGTGAGAAATACGATCTTATCTTATTCATCTCCATGCTATTTAGCGGAATATCGTCAAAAACTACTATCTTGTGTTCATCTGCATCAAGTTGATTAACTGGAATAAGATCTTCTGGCTGCCTAATTATAAAAAAATCTTCACCAGCCTTAAGTTCATCACGAAGCTTGTCATTATACTGGCTTAATAACTCATACTTATCTTGCTGTGGATTGATTGTGTAAATATAAACTCTATCGTAGTTAAAATTATCACCAAGAAGCAAGTTCATAAGCAAATTTGTTTTTCCCGATCCAGTTCGCCCAACAATAAGATAATGACAATCAGGAAGTTCATTGTTATGTTTGTGCTTCACCAGTCTCTCTGTATCAAAGTTTAATATCGACGATTTTGCCATTTTATATAATATTAAACTAGTGTTGATAATTTTATCTAGGATAGTAAATAATGAGCTACTATACAAAATTTGGAACACTATCAGGAGATTTATCCACGGAAGGTTACCAAGGTGACTTATCTAAATATGCAACTCTTGATCAGCTCAAAAAATGAAATCAATAATTTACTAAATCTTACCAGTGTAGATCCAGATGAATTCGTCATTTTCCAGGAGAAAGAAGGACGATTAAAAACTAGTGATGTAAAACTGCCAGATGTACTTGTACGAATACCTAATGCGGTTACTGGTAATATTGTGACTTTTAACAATCGAGGTAAGATACGAGATTCTGGTAGGTCAGTGGATGATTTTGTTAAAAAAGCTGGTGATTTATTTAGTGGGAATATTGTTATGAACCAGAATAAGATTATACATCTTGGATATCCAACTATAGATGGAGACGCTGTAAACAAAAAATACGTCGATGATCAGGACGTTCCAATCACTAATGAAATAACAGCGCTCAAAACTGAGTTTCTTGGTCACGTGAATACGTTTTTAAGTTTTCGTAGAAACATAAACATACTTAAAAACGAATTTTTTGGAAATCCATCAAATGTTGACATTAGACTCGCTAATATTAATACAAAACTCAATGATATTAACACAAAACTCAATGATATTATTAGTGGAATTCCTAGTATTGTTGAGAAAACGAGTATGATTAAAATTCCTCACAAACAGATTAAAAATATTGTGTAAACTGTTGCTTCCGGGTCTAGTACATGGACGCAGCAAAATAAATCTATCAAATACGCTGCAGAAGTTACTGGTGTATATAGATTCACAGTGATTAGCATTGGAGATTTTAATATTTCAACCACATCTCCATTACATATTTTGGGTACGTCTTCTGGAACTGTATCCATATTAATATTAAAAGGTATTGAAGAAATATTTACACTTGAACTTACTACTATATTTCCAAATACAACCGAAGTCGGTTATAGTTGGTGCTTGGAATTTGCAGCTGAATTACTAATACCAAGACTGGGGATTATGTAAACAAATATTATAATGAAAAGAAGTATAGTTGATTTCAATCATATTTCAAAAGATATTCCAAAACAAGATGTAGACGCATTAATACAATACTATAAATATTATCATAAAAAACTTTGGTGTGTTAAAAAATGTTACAAATACTACAACAAGATCCTTCGAGTAATATCATATCTACCCTTGTTAATGACCAGTTCTGGTATAATTTCAAGTGGGGTATCATTAAATCCGTTTTTGTTAATCATATCCGGTATTGGTGTTTCACTTACTGCGGCGTGTAAAAAAGTAGAACCAAGACTTTTGATGAAAAAGCACGGATGTTTAACATCAATTAAAACTTACAAAAAACTACTTGATCAGATCCGGTCTTACCTACGAGGAGTCAAATATAATATGGATGATTTATTACGTGAATTTCATATTATTGACAATATGTTAACAGACATTCTACCAATGAGGGTTAGCAAATATGAAAAAAATTATCAAAAAAATATGAGTAACGTATAATTTATCTAAACTTAAGATATAATATAACTTACCTCTCATATTCATTCTAATGCGTAGTTTAATTTCCGCCTTGTTAACTGAAATCACTACGTTCTAATGCAGTTTAATTTCCACCCTGCAGAGCATATGTTATCTGATGAAAATCTTGTGGTAGACTGATTATAAAACCCATTTGCCGTCTTTAGAATAATCGTATTCCACGCATGCGCTGTTCTAACAAATTCGTCATCTCTGCATGACAGAGCTTATCTAGATGAATCATAGCATTCCAACACCTGTTGTTTTGTCTGGTTACAAAATACCTGTGTGTAGTAGTAGTAGGAAACAAGTGTTTTTGGGGGAGGGGGTGGGAGGGGTGGGTGGAGGGGGGTGGGGGGAGGGGGGGTGGAGGGGGGTGGGCTAAAACCCTTGTTTCCTAATACTACTTAATTGTATATTTCATGCCTTGAATACCACCTACCCGGGACTCTTTTTTTTCCTGCGCTATCTCAGGCCAGTCAAATCAATCTTTAAATTCTCATTACGCCTATAATCTTGAACCATATCTACCTTCATAGGAATATTACAAGCAGTCTCAGACAACGTAATAGTTGGTTCTTAATTACTCTATTGTACAATTTATCAGTCGCCGATTATAAAATCTGCATATGGACACAATATTTTAAAGTAGTTAGGTTTCTATTGGAACTTCTCAATAGCATGGACACTTATGATACATATATGAGACTCTCTCCTGAACTCGCTATAAAATTCAACCATGCCATCCTGAAATCTCAACAAAACTGCAATCTGTGACGTTTGCCCCTACCAACTGACTAATAAGTCAGGCTGAGAAAAAGTAGAGCTATAGGCTAATGGTTGATGCTCCAAAATTTATTACAATATCAAAGATTAGTTATGTAAAATCTGTATATCGGTGGGACTTATTAGCCCAAATGTAAACATATTATAATGTCTTACGTAGTGTTTTCTGCTCTACTAACTTTATCTAGCCAGAAATGTATCGAAATTAGCTCCGTTGTTTTTCTTCCACTTTATCCTACTGTTATTTAGATAATATCCAGTTACAATAAAAAAATCTCTTAGTAATGTTCAATTAGTGCACAATTGTGATATAATCTATAATATATTAGTGTTTTTCATACCCGGTACTCATCGTTGTTATTTATAGACGTTATTCCTCAGGACTTCCTTCGTGGGTGGCCTCTATCACACATAGAGAAAATATCAGAAAAGGTCCAAAGTCAGAGCTCTTTAAAGAGGAAACATATAGTCCCATCTATATACGTTAGATATCATCTTCAGATTGCATGTATTGTTCCCAACCTTTCATCTTACCACGAATTCGTTATTTGTTTCTTTTAAGGTTTCCTACTGTTGGGATCGGTTACTCTGTAAGGACTTGAAAAAAGGGTTGAAATAAAACTTCTCTTGAGTTACGAGTCAAGTATCGAAAAATGTGGCTGCAATCTGTTGACTAGATATTGCCACAGATGCGTTGAAATCAATATCGTATGGGCAGGGGTTCAATAATTACAATCTTTTCAATCGATCCAAATTGTACGTCGTTTTCATAAACAGTACTCGTAGGTTGTCCATTCCTTCGCTGATTCCTCTCGATGTGATTCCTCAGGACTTCTTTCGTGGCTCGACACAATCCCAAAGAGATAAAATATCAGAGAAAGGTACATGTCAAAACTCGTTAAAGAGAATAGGTATTGGCCAACTTTCATAAGTAAGATATATTCTCACCTCCTCTCTTGATGTAGCCACAATTTCATGAAATCGGTTACGCGAATTTTTTTATGACTTCGGCTTCTGTTGGAACGGATTCCTGAATATAAACTGTCTATCTGACGTTGCAATCAACATTGTTTATGTATTCATAAATTTGATCCATACTGAGTGTGTTTCATATACCTGTCCGTATGCAAGTTTACCCGGTTAAAAGGAAATCAAGACAACAGTCGATGTCAACTGAAGGCTTACTAAAGCAGTAGATACTTGAAATAATACTTGTCTAAGCATATTATGAACACGAAAGTGAAATCTCAAATTTCACAATTGTATGGTTTGTTTGTGGTTACACGTTTACTAGAGTCATTGGTAAGCTTAAGGAATCCGAAAACTATTAATTCGCACCATACACTGCAGGGCGCGAAAAAAACACCTAACACAACTACATGTAATTAATTGTATCTCAAATTACTAACTATGTATACTCACCAATATGCAAACACCTTCCTATACAGTCAGGAATTGGTCTCTAGTCTGCTTTATATAATTGGCACCAATGAACACTCGTGTTTCTCTAACTGGTTTAAAACAACACCAATGCATGCCATAAAGAGCTTTTAATCTTCAATAAGTAAGCTATAACCAATTAATTATAATAAAGAATGAGTAATAAAAATGTATGCAAAAATAGTTGAATCGGGAATAAGTAACTGATTATTATGATTATGAATATTATTCCTTATTCAATCGGGAATAAGGAATAAGTAACCAACTTTAAGTCAAATTTTTAATTGATTAAACTTTGATCTCTCCAGATTAGCTAGACTGTACTTATGATTATCCCCCCAACACACACACACAACATTGATGCTGCTATCTGCATCTCCAGAATGATAATGAAAGGTTAGGAACTGCTTGTTGTATATCAGTCTAAAAGTACTTGTAAAACATTATTTAATTAAATGTGTGATTTCTTTCAGTTTACTAGAAGCGTATATAGAAACTTTTCACTTCTGTCACTGACATCAGACATAACATTTTTGTCATTCTCTCCTAAAATCTATAACTTCCAAATCTGTTCTTGACATTCATGAAATATTGTAGAGGAATTGGTATTCTGTCCTGATGATAATGTGGTAAACAAATACCAAAAGCATAGTCGGTTGCAAACGATTTGAAATCTTTCAAGAAATGCAGTCAGTCCTAACTCACAATATAAATAATGCAGTGCTTTTAGCCGCAAATTAGTCATCTTTCTGAACAACTAATACCATTTTTAGTTTTGCACACAAAACTTTTTCCTTTATGCCATTGTACTATGATATGTACAGAATTTATGATACTGCAAATATTTTTTATACCTAATCTTATTATTTATTATGATTTTGTAAACTTTAGAAATGATTAATGTCAGTTGTAAATGAATTGGTGTCTGAGAAGAAATTTCTCTGTTAAAGTGTCATTGAGCAGTTGTGTATCTGTGGTCAATTTCAGTGGCTATTTATCAATGATTTTTTTTCATATGTTACTTTGTTATGTCTGAAAGTACTTGTAAAGAACATTATTTACTTGAATGTGTGATTTCCTTCAGTTTACTGGAAGAGTTTATAAAAACAATTCACATAATTTTTTCATTCACTCCTAAAATCTATAACTTCCAAATCTGTTCTTGACATTCATGAAACATTGTAGAGAAATTGGTATTCTGTCCTGATTTTATGAATCTCTGAATTTATTTCATAAGTCACTTTGCAAGTTTACCAGGGTCTCACATTAGTATAACAATATTCCAAAATGGTCTAATGTTAATTGATTAAACTTTGATCTCTCCAGATTAGCTAGAATATTGTTATGATTATCCCCCAACACCCTACCCCACACAACATTGATGCTGCTACCTCCATCTCCAGAATGATAATGAAAGGTTAGGAACTGCTTGTTGCATATCAGTCTAAAAGTACTTGTAATGCACATTATTTACATAAATCTGTGATTGCCTTCATTTTAATAGAAACTTTTCACTTCTGTCACTGAAGGATTTTTAATGTTGGATACGTTAATTTGTAGCTACTGAATCTCTTTATTTATCAACTCAGTGGGTAGTTAAACACACATGTATTGATAAGAAATAGAAAATCAGGGTATCATATAGGCATTTAGTACCGGTTTTAAAATGGAATTTCATAACAATATATAATAGAATACCATTATAAAATGTACCAACTAATAAGACATTAACACCACAATAATTCCGGTAAATATCATCACCAGAACATCTACCATTTACATAGATACGAGAATTGGCGACAGGTGGCATATGAGCCATGATGACTTGAGCAGGTCGGATTTCTCAGCGATACGAGGGCGAAATCAGACCTACTAAAGCTGACTGTCGGCACCATAGGCTTCGAAAAACAGTTATACAATGAGTGAATGATTTTTAATGTTGGATACGTTAATTTGTAGCTATTGACGTCTCTTTTTATTCAACAATTCAGCGGGTAATTAAGCACACAGGTATTGATGATAGTTAGAAAATATGGGTATCATACAGGCATTTAATACCGGTTTTAAAATGGCAATTAATATGAATATATAATAGAATACGTTATATAATGTACCAACTAGCAAGGCATTATCACCACAATAATTCCGGTAAATATCATCACCAGAACATCTACCATTTACATAGATATGAGCATTGGCGACGGGTAACCTATGTAGTCTTTATTTATACAAGAACTCAGCGGGTAATTGCACACAAATGTATTGATGATAAATATGAGGAAGTCAGGGTATATAGCAATAACAGTTTTACAACTGTATTATATATATATATATATATATATATATATATATATATATATATATATATATATATATATATATATAATATTGATTTCAATTATATAATGTACCAATTAATAAGGGGTTGTCGCCATAATAATCCCTTTAATTATCATCATCCTAACTTCTATCATTTATATAAATATGATCGATGGCGCATGGTGAGTTATTAGCCGAGATAGCTTGGAAAAGTCAGATTTCTCCTCAACCGAGTGCAGTCAATACACTATTTTGGTTTACACAAACGTCGAATGCACCAAGTTTGCGTGTTCATGGCGTATTCATATAATGCACATATAAAGGTACTCTGAGGTTGTTGAAGAATACGTAATTTGTACTGAATTGTGAGATGTAGTATTAAATTGGTGATTTTGGAATTGTACCCAGAATAACATATGTAGAGGCAGAGGGTAAGACTTGTATATCGACATCAGTAAAGTCAAATTTGTTTCCTAAAAGTACCAGTGCAACGGAGATAAAAAAAGACCATATAATTATTAAAACACCTAGGCAATTTATATACTGTTATAAAGCCTCTGATCTCAGCTATATTTTTTAATAATGACATAAATATATTAAATTTAGGAACACTGAAACCAATTGTAGAGTCCGATGCATAGGATGAGCACACCAGAAAGACGAGAAATTTTTAACCAAAACTTTGGATTGCAACAAATATAGTAACGAACAAGTAAAATACTTGTAACCGTCGTTTGAAGTTAGAAGAGCTAGGATACCAAGTGATATAAATGTGCGAACACGAGTACGATCAGCGATTGAAAACCGATCTCGACTTTAAGCACATCGAGGAAAGTTACAAACTGGTGTACCCTCTGAACCCACGGGACACTTTGTACGGAGGATGGAAGAATACCACCTGTTTGCTGTACCAAGCTGACGAGGAGAAAGGAGAAGAAGTCAACTACTTGGACATGTGTTCACTGTATCCGTACGTTTGCAAATGTTGCCACTTTCCCGCGGGGCACCCACAATTGCTGACCGAACACATCGACGTGGACAATATTAAACAATACGAAGGATTGATCAAGTGTAAAGTCTTGCCTCCCATCCCGTGTTACCACATCATTGCCAAGGGAAACTGCTGTTTCCTTTGTTTTGTACTTGTGCTGAAACGTGCAACCAAGACCACCCTTGTCAGCACACTAAGGTAGAAAACGCATTGAGGGGAACGTTGGTCGGCGTGGAATTGTTTAAAGCTCTGGGCCTGGAATACCAAGTTAGAAGTTTATGAAAATTATCATTTTTTCAATACAGAAAAATACCTCAAGGGCAATGAGACTTAAAATGGCATTTTCTCAGACTACGTGAATGCCTTTTTGAAACTGAAACAAGAAGCCAGTGAGTATCCTTCCTGTGTCTCAATCCCTAAGGTCAAAATAAATTCAAAGAGAAAAAATGGTAGCAGGAAGGCATCACTTTAGACCACATTTAAAAAAGAAACCAAGGAAGGCGATCGTTTGCCAAAGTGATGTTAAATTGTTTGTGGGGCAAACTGGCACAACGACCGTGTTTACCCAAAACGAAGTATTTATCAGTATTTGTCATAACCTTCCCGCTACTTACAGATGATTCACGACAAAACCAAATATATGAAACACGTGGACGTCCTTCGTGAGGACTTGCTCTTAGTCAATTACGAAGAAGAACTGGACTTGTAGAAGCCGACGAATTTGGAAATGTTATCATTACGGCTTACGTGACAACCCATGCTCGCTTAAAACTGTACGTAGCTTTAGAACTGTTAGGAGATCGTGTATTGTACTTTTACGTAGATAGTTGCATCTACATCAGTCGTTTGGATCAACTACAACCTAAACCGAAGGAGACCGTTTAGGAGCCTAAACAAACATCCCGAAGACAAGATTCTAAATTTTGCCAGTAATGGTCCCAATCATTACGGTTAAGAATATCCTAACCTACAAGAAGTGCACACAAAGTGTAAAGTGAAAGGATTGACTCTCAATTATCGCACCAGTCAAGTGGTTAACTTTGGCGTACTCAAAGCCTTGCAGTCTGAAGAGGAATAAAACTTTAAAGTGACCACTTACTAACCCCAAAAGATTGTACGTTTACCCACGCATCAAATCGTTTGTCGAGCCTTGGAAAACTTCTTATCAAATCGTGTGTCATTACGGCTTCCCAATCACTTTACTTTACCGTACGGACACGCCGATATTAGTCAGCATATAAAAAGGGACAATGTCAAAGACCGATAATTCATTGTCACTTTCAATGCCAAGAAAGAAAGATGAGTCTTTTTAAACAGCAAGTATCCAGCAAGAGCACACTCGTTTGCGATTGCAGAGATGCCGTACACTGTGACCACACTGATTCAGTATCACATTGTTGTCATGGGAACTTTGCTATGACTACCAAACCTACCATGGAAAGTGGAGATAATGGTATACGTGTCAAACCTGAAGAATGCGAAAGCGATGCCACTCGTCATCTTATACCTTTTCAATTTACTGGTTTTTATGGTGGATATTATCCTCCACAAGAAACCACGCGACTACCACCTTTGGATGTCATATAAAACGGAGCAAACTTCTGCAACTTTCTCCACATCCTTATGGAAAAAGGAGAAGCCACCAAAAATGAGGTTTCTTTAGCACTTTCGTTAGATTTGAAAGAATACTCAAAAAGGTTGACGGATTTCTAAAGGACAGGCAACAAAGAATTGATAAGGGACTAATATAAAATACGCATGTCAAACCATGGATGTCAGCGTCTGTTGTGCTCCCAAAGATGTCCCATTATCATTGTTCTATCTTCAAAAAAAGAAAAAGAAAAAGAAAGTCTTGTTATGCGAAAAAACACTTAGTCAAACATCGTTGTCACCCTCAGAAAAGACACTTGTCCAAAGAAAAGCAAGAGCTACCAAAATGGAGGAATTTCTTGACAAATTTGGAAAACACATTGTCACCTTTACGATAAAGCGATAATCCCCCAAAAAAGGATAAAAGGTTGTGTACCAAATTTCGACGTTAATGTATTTTTTTGGTGTTTGGTACGGAACCAAAATACAAAGATGAACCGTAAAAAAGTGCACATCACTCTCTAGCTCAGCAAAGAAAGAAAAGGAAAGGACTGCCTCCTCGTTTAGCCAAACATTGGGACGTGTTGTCCGTCTTGTCCAAAGCTCCATCACCCGTGTGAAAACGAATGATTCAAACTGCCTCCAAAGGTGTCATCGATACCGTGTGTGAATGTTGTCTGAATGTCTTGAAAGGCACGATAATTTTGTCTAAGAACCAGAATAAATGCTTAGTCAAACATCTACACGTTCTTCGCCAAATGATTTAAAAGAGAAAAATAAAATACCCTTTCGTCCAATGAAAACGACGTTGGTGCAACGCAGAGGATTTTTACCCTTTTTACCCATAATAATAAAATAAGTCATGGGTACAATGGGAAACATCCTGGGAGGATAAAGATAAAAAGGACCAAGAAGATAAGGAAAAAAATAAAAAGAATGATTGTAAAAATGTTTATATGTGTTTAAGGTGGCCCTCTACAGTTTCGTATTTAGCATAGGGTTAGAATTTTAAAGAAAAAGAATTTTCCAGGGTTTCCTCGCTAGTTATACTGGTTATTTAAAAAAAGACTTTGTATATCTTAGGTATTGTTCAAAGAACCCTTAATTCCCTTTACTTTGTTGTGGTGTTGGTGTTTCTGATTTTTAACATAGCTTTAACAATTTTTCAGTCATATCGCTACGATGTCTGCAGTGTGGCAGTTTATAGTGATGTCTAGCACTGGGGCATCATGCCGCAGACATGTAGCATGATGTCCCACCCAGTCACATTATCCTGACACCAAGCCAATCCTTTACTTTGGTGTATGATTGATTGGTGTAATATGGGTCATAGAGTATAAACATTGGCCTTACTCCATATGTGCACCTTTCAAAACAGTGCTAGCTCTACTTGGTTTTCTTCACCGTACGGACGATCGGACAGTGAGATTCGCATGGGGCTCTCACTGCTAAATGCGAATCTTCAACGCCAATCTACTGACATATGGCATGTCGTACTAGACCAAAGCGTATACGAGAAAACTCAAATCAATCCTTTTGTCGCGCCTAAGCGACATAGCCCTGAACAACTTGCCGTGATCAAATTAATTTTCTGTATCGCACGGACTAACGGACAACGCGAATTCAAAGGGGTTGAACGTGCCTTGTCAAGACCTCTCTATCGGTATCACGCATTGCAGAATGGATGCAACAGTTTTGGATAAAAGTGGATTCAAGAACAGGAGTCTGCAATTTTATCAATAAAGCACGACGAAATTTCTGACTACATGAAATCACATTAACAGTATTAGAAAATAATAAAGGAATGCAACTCGACCACAACCCTCCGCTCGATTCGAATTTTCTCACGCGTTTTTTATCCCTTCAGAATCGCACGAAGACTAAAAAACTACACATATCCATTTAAAAAAACAGTAACGTACCTTCTCATCACTCTCGGACGACCATCGCATGAATCCAATCTGGCGAACTAACCTTTATTTTCACCATTACGGTCACAAGCCCTGGAGACGTGAACCATTTGAGGAAGTAGCCCATTTCTAACACGGGCTAAATAACGTCATTAAACTAATTTTACAAGATAAAATGTTTAACTTGTTTTTCTTTCAGATTGCATCATTTTATAATTTTTGTATCAATTTCCAGAACAGAAATATATAGTTAAAGTTCTGATAGTACAAATAACGGCTGATGACGTCATCATATTCAAATATTAGAGCCTAGACGGATGATGGACCCGGAGGATTTTGCGCCGTTTTCGGAACGATTATTAGACCCTAATGCATATTTACTGCTGAGTAGAAGCTAGTACAAATGGGCTACTTCATCAAATGGTTCGCGACTCCAGGGCTTGTGACCGTAATGGTGAAAAAAAAGGTAAATTCGCTGGATTGGATTCATGCAATAATATCGTTAATGTGATCTCATGTAGTCAGAAATTTAGTCCTGCTTTATTGATAAAACTGCAGACACCTGTGATTCTAGCTAACAACAAAAGGGTTTGAAATAACGTTTCGGAAAATGATTTTCTGGAGCTCACGGACGAACGGACGGAGCCAATAGAACGCAGTTGACACTGACAGACGCGTCTTATTCAGACTAATCGTTTGGCATACGACACTTGAAGATAAGTCCACCTTTTAGGGAGAAAACATTTTTTTTAATCAACATTTCGACTTTAACATAAGAGGGGGCACAAAAGGACGGCTTTCTTTCAATTACGGGCGAACAGACACGACGAATGTAATTATAATATTTTCACTGACGCCTCTCATCAAGCCAAATCTACTGGTATATTGCAATAGCGATTCTCTCCAGCCGTTTACCAGCGGAGAAAAAATCACCTCTTGTCGGCGCTCCCAGGCCATTGTTCTTCCAATGCACGGTTTTCGGAAGATTAACAACGAACGGACAGGGCAATTTGCATGCGGTTTTCACTGCCATATGTGTTTCATCTAGGCCGATATGTCGTACTGCAAGATAAGTGTCGTAGTTCAAGAGAAAATGACATTAAAGTCCCACCTTGGTCTCAAATTATTGCTTCTCTTGATCGCACCGACGAACGAACGGACCGGACGATTTGCATGAGGTTTCAACTGCCAGCTGTGTCATCGAGGTTATCTTTTCCAATTTGGGAGAGAATGGCAGTTAAGCCATTTTTTTTCCCACGGGGACACAATGCACTGAAACTATTGCTTCTCTTCGTCGTACGGACGAACGGACAGGACGATTTTCATGCGGTTTTCATCGCAAGCTGTGTCATATCGAGGTCAATGTGTCGGTGTGATGCAATTTAAGTTATCTGTTCCAGTTTGGGAGAGGATCGCAATTAAGCAAATTTTCCCACAAACCTGACATTGTTCTAAACGTTTGCTTCTCTTCGTCGTACGGACGAACGGACAGGACGATTTGCATGCGGCTTTTACTGCCAGACATGTCTCATCGAGGCCAATGGGTCGGTGTATCGCAATTAGTTATCTGTTACAGTTTGGGATAGAATGGCAATTAAGCCATTTTATTTCCACTGTCCCGACAATGCACTAAAACTATTGCTTCTCTTCGTCGTACGAACGAACTGACAGAGCAATTTGCATGCGGTTTTCACTGCCAGCTGCGTCTCATCGCGGCCAATGTGTCGGTGTGTCGCAATTGAAGTTTATCTGGTCTAATTTGGGAGAAAAATGCGTGTCTTTATCATCACAGGAACATATTTTCGCACTATCAAACTATATTAATTGTGGAAAATCAGTAAGTATTTTTATAAATTTCTATAGTAAAGTACGTTTGCATGTATGTATGTATGCATGTAGGTAGGTAAATATGTTCGTAAGTATGTAGGTTAATAAGAATAGTGTAGTATGTATAGGTGTATTTATTTATGTATGAATTAATGTATATATTGTATGTAATTTAGCTACTTGTGTGATAGTCTTTAGATTCTTTTTTATATTTTATTTAATTTCATTGCAAGCTATTGTAATAAAATATCGTTTTGCCCTACGAGAGGAAGACACGTTCTGGGAGTAAGAGCTTGGAAAACCAAGGGCCGGGATAGCTCTAAGGTCTACGCTCTACTTATAAAGAATACAAAGTGGACACAAAGTTGAAGGGAGCCAAAAGAACAGGCACCAACAAATTTGAAAAAGAATGTCAAGACGAAGGAGGCCTGGACTTTCCGACACAAAGGAGTCAAAAGGAACAATCACGGTGGAATTCTGACCGAAACAAGACTATCAGGCTACGAAAACTGTTTTTAAGCATTGATAACTAAGTAATTTTCTTACGAAAAACTTGGTCTTAATTTTCCTGCATGAACGTGCAGATAACAGATTTCCTTTTAATCAATGCCACTTTCTTCTCGATGGACTATATATATATATATATATATATATATATATATATATATATATAAATTTCAATTTAATTTTCATTGTAATTATTTATTAATTTTTATTGTATTTTTTAATTATTACTTTTTCTCATTTTCTGACTGCATAATACTGTTGACCAATAATGAATCGGCACAATGAGCAAATTGCTTATTAACGTTTTCCATGCACACTCTCTGCACATACCAGTTTCTAATTTATTTTTTTTTTTTAAAAAAAAGAAACCAGACATTATATCACCGAAGCAAGATAATAAATAGGTGAGATTTAAATAAGCAAAAATAATCAATTTCCCAATATCGGTCTTTGAGTAACGGAGTACATAAAAATCATGCTATTTACACCTCGGTGCTGGAGTTGGTTTTATGCAAGTCACCTGTATTTTGAATCTTCAGTTTGATATCTTTGAACTGAATCTTATAAGGGAATAATTTGAGTCTACCTTAATGCTTTCAAGGTTTTGACACTGAAATGACCTTATGACCTGACTAACTTGCACATGGACAATAAAATCTAGACAATGTATGTATCTTAAAGTGCAAGGAATGCATTAGGCATTATTAAATTGTATATTTACATGTATATCGTAGCTTTCCAGCCTTTCGTATTGTCAACAAAATAAAATAATTAAAAAACCCCACAAATAACAATTTGTGTTTTTAAAATATTACAATTAAAGTTTCTTTGATTTCACTTTTATTCTCTTGACATACTTTAATATTAGCATGGAACGTATAATCATAGAACGTATCATTCTTAAAAACGAAATCTGCATATTGGGTTTGAGAATTTATGTATTTTGTGTTAACTATTTGCTTAATTTTAATAATCCATAAATGAGTAAAACAAACTATGATTTGAAAATGTAATAGTACACGTTTTCTCATTTTACACAGCTGTTTTATTTTTTTATTCTTCTTGTATAATTCTCTCAGCTTTAACATTAGATAATTGGCACAAAAAATAATATATCAATAATGAGTTTAGCACTGATTCAAGCTTTCCTAGCTGATCAAGAGGGCCTGTAGAGAACGTTTCCATAGCTACGCCCAGCCGAAATGAATCTCCATATACAGTTACTAAAAGGTGAAAGAGTGGTCAAGCTTGTCTGCATGTTACGTGTATTACTGGTGTAACACAGGCAGAATTAAGTAATTAGCTTTGCAGATGACTGCTAGTTGGACAGGACAGAATGAAGTTATCTTTTATTTAAGCAAAGTATTTTTCAATAAAACATTATAACGGAATATAAACATTCATATAAGATACAGGTCTTACATGAGTGTCTATGTTAAATGAAATGTATGGAACAAATCAAATTATTAAGGACTCTTAAATCATTTAAAATATCAAATTTATGATGGTTATACATGTAGATACCAAAATTACCAGCTTTTGCGAGCCTTGGCGATCAAAGGCTGGACATTATTCAACGAGTTTCATAAATTTAATATTAAATCTATATCCATTAGAGATTATTTTTATCAGTTTTTATTTCAGAGGAAATTATTTAGATAGGTAGAAGAGCGAATAATTTTTTTTTTTATTCTGATAGACGGTGTACCTTTAATTTGTTGTACATAAAATATAGTCCAAAACAAAGCTGAACTAGTAAAAGTAGTTTGTACTGTTTTACAAACTATAAATCAGAGAAAAAGCTTCCATCCGAATAAACAGAACCTTTTGTAACCACAAAATAAGTCTTCAAAACATCAATGCGATGTAATGCTGCCACATTGTTTGATACGGTACACAGTACAGCAGGCCGAAAGTAGAATATACGTATACCCTAAAATATGTGTTTAAACATGTTACATTGTTGCAATTTTCATGTGAATTAGGATTACCGGATGCAAAATGTCAATACATACTCTCTGCACATTTACTATTTGCATCATAAATATTGGCTGGATAAAAATCAGATTTTATTTTGGTTTCTCATTTGTTTAAGTGACAAATGTCACAATTTTGAATTCTTCAAACGGAACAAATAATCTTCAAAATATAAGAACAAAAATAGCATTGTTCTAAATTTCAATCTGCAGAGTTAGTCTGAACTCTTGCTTATTACCAGTTGTACATGCTGCATTTAGAATAGAGATACATTAATTCTTACTTATTGATATACTTAAAATCTGCAGCTAGTCAAAACTTTTGCTTATTACCAGTTGTAAATATTGCATTTAGAATAGAAATACATTAATTCTTATTGAAATAGTTAACTGTTTTCAGCATACATGTTGTCAGAATTGCAGAAAGCATATCCTTATTATCTCTTAAATCCATATGATTTGTAGTGGTTACTCGTTTAATTGACAGTGATCAACATCCTGGCAAGAAATAAGATTTAATTACTACATTATGCATAATAAATTGTCAAAATACAGTAAAGATTGTTTATGATGATTCACAAAAGAGACTGATATTTTAATAATGTTATAAGTAAGAAATGCTATATCCAAATTCATCGTTTATTTTTTTAATAATGTTTATGTTCATGTTCCTGATGTTGGACTAAGTCAATAAACCATGTATTGGGGCTGATAACACCAATTCATTAAAAGTTGCAAATACTTGTAAACAGTTTCATTTGTACACATCAGTGTATATTTTATACACTTACTGGTATTTCTTGCAGCTGTTGAGCTATCATCGGCTGAAGGGTTCTTGGCAATATGTATATAATATTTCTAGATCAAATGCTATGTTTGACAATTTATAACTTCATGTGTAATAGCACAGTTCTCTTTCCAGTGACCCTTTTGAATTTTGCATTAAATTTGGATATTACTTAATGCCAGTATTTGATGTGAAATGAACACTGACATTGATTGGAATATTGTGTGGTTGATTCATTTTCAACGTAACTCTTTTGTTTGTAGAGTCACATGACTTGTTACATAAATGTTGGCATAGCCATAATTGAAAACTAAGAGATCCTGAACCGTATTTATTGGCTTGTAATAAGTCAGTAGTTATTTATTATATGCTAATTGTTTTTCTCTCAGTTAACTTTACATTGTCAGAATCGTTTAGTATTTATTGATATTTCACACCTGCATATTGCACCCCATGCGCTCAATTCAAAGGAACTACTTTCTAACGTAAACAATTTTTTTTATGAATGAAATAAAGCAGATATTTCATGGACTGCCACATACCAGCAAATGTTTAATAGACTGACACATAAATATACTTTGGCACATTCCACATTTATTTGTTTGATACAATGTTTCATAGTTAGCTAGATATAGACGCTATATAGAGTCCTCACAATAACACGCAAGTTATACACATAAACTGTCTTCTTTAGCTGGTAATAGAAAAGATAAAAAATATACTTACAATTGTATGTCCTGAATTTCCTCAAACAATATACATTCGTAGGTCTGTAAATCTGAATTACATGAGCCATGTCATGGGTTCTCAAAGTTGATTACACATTTTAAAATTGTACTGTAATTTCGAGTATATTCCAAGTGCAGTTACATCCTCCTTGCTGCACTCAAAATAAAATAAAAATAAATTCCACAGCATCTTCTCGATAATAGCAATGGAAAAGCTTCATAATTTGCCCTCATTATGATCTGAATCATTCAGTGACAGATAAGAAACATTCATGCCGATTTCAACACACACTTCAAAACGATTAAATTGGCAGACGCTGTTGGAATCTGATGCAAATAACTTCATGTAGATAACTCCAGACAATAATAAAAATATTGTGTTGAATCGACAAAAATACTAATACCAATTCATTTCAGATCCAATGGGAAAGTTGTTGCAATGCGTATTCATTAATAACATTACTCCAAATTTCAATTTAAGTACACCAAACATCATTTTCTTTTGAAACTTACATCTAGCTCGCGAGCAACTTCAAACTTATCTGGGCAGAGTTATGCGCTCATTATTAAACGGTTATGTATTTAGTTTGGAATACGGCATGCATTTAGTCACTTTGTTTCTTTTAGTGTATTGTTTGTTGATATATTTAAACCTTGGAAGAATAAGAAATGTGCATATAATATAAAACTGTTACTGTAATTGTATGGGAAACTATAAACTCGTTTTGTCGGACGGATTACTGCACTCCCAAGGTCGTGCAGTATATCCATCCGAAAAAACTCGTTAATATTTTATCATCCAAACTTCTTTTATTTCTTTCTATATTTTGCCTCTTGGCAAAGTGCTGAAAGTTATCATTATTGACTTTGATTTGAAAGCTGGCTGTGAGCTGTAAATTATTATTATTATTAATATTCACCTTAATTAGCATATCAAAAACATCAGTTTCACTAACATTAGCTATTAAAAATAATTATCATCAGGAATATTAGCTCTTATAAATGACAGAAGAGCATCAACTTCTAGGTGATAATTGTTCCTATGATAATTTGTGAGATTTCTTTGACAAGTGTGTTTGGAAATAAAGGGTAGCCATCTGGATTTTGTTAAAAGAGCACAGGATATACTAAATATGTTGAACCTACAATCAATATTATCTATAAAAAGGTTTATTACCTGTAGAACAATAACTACATTTAACCCGGTCTACAGGATAAGGGGTTGTTTTGTTGCATGATGTCAATAAATTTATTAATCTATACTGACTCTCTGATATATTGTTTAATGATGTAAAGCAGGGATTATGGTTTCTAATCAAAGGCATAACTGTCACACCTGTGTGACGTGGTTTCGTGTAACGATGTCTACACTGACAACCAATCCATTTGGAAGTTCCTGATCCCATTAAATAATTGCCGACCAAATGAAGCGAACTTTGTAAAAGTTAAATTAATGGCAAACACACTGAGAATTTTACTTTAAAACGAAGCCGATCTTCTTAGATTGTTTCTGAAAACATAAGATGTAGAAAAAATTATAGTGGAGCAACGTCCAAAAAATTACAAGTCATTTAAATATTATATTTGCCCCCAAAATAATGGTGTCCGCAAACTTGCAGTAAATACAGTAATACATACAAATTAGTGTCATATTTGTAATTACCAATATATTTTAATATAAATTTCAAATGAATCCTTCTTTGTCCAAGCCTGATTTGATGTACCATTCTTCTTCTTCCATGGCCGTCATCCCTCTCCAACTGGACTGAAAGAATTGAGAAGTTTTGTGTGCAAAACATTTATTATATCAGGACTCAAAATTAAATGTAGCCTGCTAGCCCATAGTCATTAAATTTCCTGTCAAGCTAGTAATTTTTTGTAACTTAAATTGCCTGGTTGATTGTAAAATTTCAATCATCGCTAGGCTGCATTTTGTAAGAAGGAATAGTAACAAGCCACCAGGATTAGTAAATTTCTCACTCTACTAGTCATTTTCCAGGCTATAAATAAATTTATGTAAAATCCAGGCCTGTATGTTTACCTCTCCTGTTATAATATGGAACTTTGGATCCATAAATGCAGAGCAGGTTACATACCAAACTGTAGCATAGTGAGAATTAATCAAACAAATGCTAATACTTTATCAGAAATAAATCCATTTAATTCATAATTGATTCTTAAGTTTTAAACATTCCTCCAAATGAAGCAAATTAACTGCCACTAAAATTATTTGTGTTGGTCCATACCTTCATGCTCCAGTTCTGACCAGTTGATTATACACCACTCCCTAGATAACTTACGCAAAACGGTGTCAAAAAACATTGTCATAAGCGGGGGCGCGAGTTATCGAGTGACCTATAAAAAACAATAATAAAGGTATTGATGTAAAGGCAAAAGGGGTAGGTGGTTTGGGTTGGCATGTTAGTCTTGAATACTCAATAATTGTGCTAAGATTAACTGTGAATAAATATCTAAACATAGTGGTGTACTTTGTTTACTTTTTTTTCACAGAGTAACATTAATTTCAGGATAACTTGCAGTATATTGAGGAGATTATCAAAACATTATTCCACATGGTTTCCATTCGCTTAACACATGTACAACTTTGCACATTGTGTACTACGTCACAATTTTTGTATTGATATGTTCTAGTTTTATTGTTTGATCCAAAGTAGGCTTTTTATACAAAAGATTGACACTCATTTAGAAGAAACAATGTCGATCGAACGATGGGTAGATTTGATTGCAGTAGAAGTAAAATGAAAACAAAAAAAAGCAAATTTACATGGGTTAACTATTACCAACATGAATTTAATGGGTCTACAAATGAAAAAAAAAATGCCTAAATTTGAACAAGATAATACTGGCTGTTTGTGACACGTTTGACAAATATCACTTCGTCTTTTGAAAACAGTCATTTTTTGTGTTACTCTTTGATTTTTCTGCCGCCTCTGTGTATTGTTCACAGACGATTATTTCTCTGAGCTTGTATGGATAATTACATGTGGCTTCCTGATTAGCTAAGTGTTTTTCTCCCGACAAAAGATTTTTGTTTGCTTTTGGTGGCGCTCTACCATTTAGTATTTAGCATAGGGTTAGAATTTTAAAGAAAGAGTTTCCACGGGTTTCCTCACTAGTTATACTGGCTATTTAAAAAAGACTTTGTACATCTTAGGTATTGTTCAAAGAACCTTTAATTCCCTATATTTTGATTATGATTGATGGGTGTAATATGGGTTAGTGAGTATACGGGTTGGGCTTGTGTATTTGGTAATTCATTCTTTTCACTTTTATTTCAACATTCTCTCCACTATGCATGTTTAAAATGCAAACAGCTTCACCTTACATACATCACTCTCTCAAAAGTACATAATAACGGGTGAGCGCCACCTTTATGTTGGTGCTGGAATCTCCAAAGTCATTCATGGCTTGCCATAAAATGAAATTCATTCTCCATATTTTTTGCCATTATTTTTTTGCTTGGACCTTGAGAATTGTTCCAGAGATGGAAACACCTTGTTCACGTTGCCGTGTGAACCATGCATACACAACATCATCTAATTCAGTGTCATTTGCAGTCCGTGCTCGTTTTCATTTGATCCCATTATCTGAATCAACATAATGTAAATAATCATGAAGTTTCTGCTTATCCCTAAGCCAATCTCTAAATGTCAAGTCGGCAATTGTTTAGTTCATTATAGACGCTAGATCTCGCTTCGCCATTATGAACTGTATCTATGGTGCACAGCTTTTCAGTCACTTAATTCCTTTGCTCTCCATGGTCACATTTACAAATGATTAGGTTACATTACCGATATTGTATACTTTAGTGATGTTAAGTACATAAAAATGTGAAACCCATTTTGATTTGTCAAAAAAAATAAATAAATTTTGAGAACAATAATGACCACAAGAACTTATGCTCCTCTTGGCATGCTTTTGATTTTTTAAAAACTGTACTTACCTTGCTTGATTTGGTACAGAAGACATATTCAAAATAATAAAACAACACAGGTCTTTTTATTTTTTTTAATGCAACAAACAGTTCTCCAAGTTGTTGATCAAAACAAAGCCGGCATTTACTCACAGAAGTACTCAGGGGTTACGATGTGACGGTCGATTGACTCTTTTTATGTTTTCTTAGAAGAGAATATGTTGTGATTATAGTTTATATTGAAGCGAAATTAAAGGATTAGAACGTGAATTTCAAATAGCAAGACATTTAATTGGTGTTTATTTCATTCTTTGTTGCCACCTGTTAGCATTTACCAGAATCTTTCGTTGATTGCTCTTTCACCAAAAAGTTTATTTACAGTGTATTGACAACTATTTCTCTCACGAAACCCAAACATAATAGGAGATATCTTATTAGAATTGCAAATTTCAAACTATGAATTCTATCTTTACAGGCAATAATCACCATTAGCGAGGATAAAATGAACTACTGTGTTTCATGTATTTTTAGTAACTATAATTTTTTGTTCAGAGATCAGTTATCAAAATAATAAATATTTAAATTTATCAATTTTTCATACATATCACTTTGTATTATTTGAAAAATTCATTAAATTATAGGACATAAAATTTCCAATAAGAAGATTTACATTTGCAAAAAAAGATCGAAAATACAGTGTCCCCATTTTGTTTTAAAATAAATTAATGATTAATAATTATTTTTCATGTAAGAAACAGAAATTAACGGTATTATCAAGGTTCAATTTACCAATTCTTATTGCAATATTTTTCATCTTCAGCACATTTTAAAAAATGTTTTCTATGCAAAAAAAATATGGGAGCCATAAGGGACACCGGGTAAGATAAGCGGGTTCACGAGTTATCAGGGCACGAGTTATCGAGGGAGTGGTGTAATTTAATCTCTAAACATACCACTTCTGATATGTAAACAAAAGGTAGTCCATTTGTGTCATAATTGTTTCCTCTTCTTCTATCATAAACTTAAAATGTAATCTCAAAACAATTCAACTGTATTCATTTGCACCAAAGTGATATCTTTACCCAGTTCATATATATATATATATATATATATATATATATATATATATATATATATATATATATATATATATATATATATATATATATATATATATTCCATTGGTACATATTATTGGCTGTCAAGGTGTAGACTGTTCTGAGTAGATGTCAATCAGAGCTGCCTACAGCAAATTTGTTACGGATAGTGCAGCCCAGATCTGTGTGTGTCAAAAAGATGCATATGTCGGAATTTCAGGCAGTGCCTCAAAAATCGATCATATTTAAATTCCATGTGTCAAAACCAGAGGGTATGCATTTATTGAAAATTGTAAATATTAATGCAAATTCTCAAAGGAAGAAAAATATTTTACATAGGAGTGAAGTATTTATAAATTCACATTTAAGCAGTGATTAAATGAATAGACTCTGCATACAGTATCATATATGTCAGTGACAAGTTTTAAATTAACATAGTTTTGCTGATCTTCCATGCAAATATTCTGGAATTCCATCTAAAATCCACTACCCAACTAATGGCTCTGAAAGTATGCATCATATCTGTTTTCAAACTGATGGACCAGTTGGCATGCTTACACATAACGAATTAGAAAAAAGCCCGCAGTAAGATCAGACCTAGCTAAATTACCTATATCAGACAGAAGTAGACCAAAAACAATCAGATCCTGTTGCATACATAGCTTTTTGGGAAGAATACTAGCTTTCAACTGAAAAAGAAGGAAACAGCCATCAACTGAATGTTAACAGAAGCCATTAAATTAATATACATTATTACACTTACCACAATGTCGGCCAATTCTGCCTGATCCTGTAAACATTGTTGTTTTTGTAGAAAATCCAATTTGTATCCTTTAATTCATAAAGTATATAAAAATATCCCACATAATTCTAACCTAAATGCATCATAAGTGTGATTTTTAAATATCAACATGAAGACCCACTCCAGGACCATTTTGAACTTGCAATCCATAAAATCTTATTTATTATGTATCTTTTAGAATCATACAAATAAATACATTATATAAAAGATGAAAATATATACTTTCAAACATTACTGCATTTTAATCAAAGTTTCCAATTTTACAAGAAGTTATCCCACACATACATGATCTGTCTGCTATCCAAAATGTTAATTTGCTGCTAGAACAGGATTCTCAAGAAATTCCACATTTGGTCTGTTTCTAAAATACTTTTTAAGTTTTTCTTCCATAAATGAGACCTTGTAAACATATTACATCCTATTCATTGTTTCTCTTCAACACAATAGCTTTTTTAAAATGTTGTACTTAACTATTTTTTACATGATCTGTTTAGTTTGCTCAATATCTCTTGCCATTTATTGGGATTGTTACACTGAATTTTGTAAAACCAGCTATAACCATGACCTATTTACTTAACGGAAATGCTGACAGAAACAGTCCAAAGTAATGTATTTCATTTCCATAGCCTGATGGGTAAAAATGACATCTTTTCAAAGGTATGTTCAGAATAAGCCGACATATAACAAGTCATGAAAACACGGGTTGTATTCCGTGTGTCAAAAATATTCTGATGACAATTGCTTCGTTGCAAATACAGTAGTAAGCATTGCAGTATTTTATGTTTATCAATCGGTTGAATTTGTTATGCGTTTTGCTTCAATATTACTGACAGAATCTAATTAATTACACAGCAATGCTGACAGCAGTTTACATGCTTTTTGAACTAACTACTATAATAATCGTGAGATTTCAACCTAAGAAACAAAAGGGACATGGAGAATGTTTACTGTCTACAATTTGATTCTGTGATCAAAGCCTTATGAGATGATTTGCTTTTTGGAGTTTAAAGCCATTTTCAGCACAACTGAATGTACATGATGGCCTCAGGCCCAGAGTAAAGTTATATGGAAAGATCAAATAGATCAAAAAGAACAACTTCTTGATTTGAAATGATGACCAAATGTCATATACTATAATATGTACATTTAGAAAAGTGCATCAAACAAGAAAAATGACTATTAATCAATGAAAGTGACTTTGTAGATCAACTGTAAAAGATTAGTAAATGCTTAATTATGGCAATAATCAAGACATTATCTTAATATTATTTAATATTACAGGATTTGCTCATTACAAAAGGGTAGTCATGCAGTCACACACATGTTAAGGAATATAACACAATAAATTTAACATAAATGTAATTTTCTAAATTTTTAAATGCGAGTACTTGGATGTGAAATTATTTTTAGACTAAAACAAAGAATTCAACTTGCTCTTTTCAGTTTCATGTTTACTGTCTTATTTTTAATGTCTCAATTTGAGTTACTTTCAGTCTTGTATATAACAGATTTATAAACTTTATCTGAGCCAATACTTCTTCCTACCAACGCTACGGATTTGACTGGAAAAAAATAAAAATTAATTATTTTGTATATTGAAACTTGGCTATCACAGATTTTTTTCTCCATCATATTTCTGATATTTTTAAGTGTCTAATATCACCCTGAATGCCTTATTATATGCCAATGATCAGCAGACAGACAGATGTGTTTGGAAATAAAAGGCAGCAACCTGGTTTTGTGAAAAGCACATTGAATAAATTGATCATTTGGCTTCCGCAAACAATGCTTATTACCTGCAAAGAGGTTTATTACCTGTAAAACAATAAATAAGCCTAATACTCCATGGTACATAATGCTCCAGGGATATTCAGTTTGTTTTGTTGTATTTTGGCAAAATCTTTACTAATCCTTACTTATTCTGATGCCTTATTAAATTAAACAATGCTGGGCAAGATCTGCCAACACTAACAAGACCATCTCAGTAAGGCAGCTGACTTCTTTCTCCTGTAACTGTAAGTTTGACCAGTGTTCAGTAATGTTTAACAACATATCACAAACTGCCATTGTAAAGTTGGAAAACATATTGAAAATGTTCAGTATTCAAAATTAATGCAGCAAGGCTAAACAGTTTTTTCAACAGGAAAGTTTGTCAGGTGCATGCAGACCTTATTTACCGCTCAAGTACATTTGCACAAACTTCAGTTCCAAGCCATATGCAGCTCAGTGGGTTTTTATGCTGCTATCTCTCAACTTGACTAATTTTGGGAATTCTTTTCGAGTTCACTTAAGGAGCCCAATCGTACCTGCCACTATGAGACAGGCTCAAATGTGTCTATTTTTGCTTTTATTAACAAGTATCTGAAAATTCTATTTAATTATTTATTACTGATTCAAAATATTTTTAAGAGGCTTTTGTTCTCTTTCATCTACCTCAAAAAATCCAATTTCAGATGGTCTTTAGGCAGACTGGGCTACAGCTCAGGCGACCTTGTCTAATACTTAAGCAAATTATTTCTCAAAAAAAAGTTAGACAGAAAAGTTCTGACTGTCCAGTCATTTTCCAACTTTAAGACTGATTTTGAACTAATTTTAGCAGAAATATTTGGTGTAATTTTGAACTTTGAACAACAAGCACAGATGAATCTTTGAACTTTGAAAATTTGGTACAAGGTGGATCTGATCTGATTTTTACCCTGAAAAAAAGTTTTTTGCTTTTTATTAAACTATGCTCTACAAAATATACTAAAAATGTGAAAATGTGACTGAAATTTTTCTGCCAAATCACAATGAAAATTTTTTTAGTCACTCAAATGTCCTTTTTCACAAAAGTATGGTATTTTAGAGGATTTTACCAAACTTTCTGAAATTATTATTAAATGTTTGTAATTGAAATTTCACAGACTCTGCCAACATTTCTGAAAATATCAGTGAGAATTTTTTATTGACATTTCACTGAGTTTCCCAAAAATTCTGAAAATATAGTGATATTTTGTGATTGTAATATCACTGACACTTCAATAAAAATATCAATAAGATATAATAAGATTTATTTCTTGTTTCTTTTACAACTTGAATTATTTTTCAGCAACATTTATATTTCCTGTTTGTGATAGCTGTAATTTTATTGTTCATTTTGGGAACAATAACTTCTTTCCACAATTTTTCTTGTTATATTTCTTTTTCAAAATTTTGTTGTTGTTGCACATTATTTTTGTTTAACTTAAATTGGTTTTAACTGCCCTCAAATAAGATACGCTTTCTTGTTTTCCATTATAAAGCAGAATTTCGCTTTTCTCCTGACCTGAATCTTATTTTCCTCTATATGGACCCTGTTCTAATAGTCTCCAAAACTTTCTTTTTTATAGTGCTCTACCCACAAGAAGCTTTCTAATAAGTATTTTTTCTGTATATTATTAAAGAGCTTTGCAATTGGTCAGAAGTTTGTACTTGCCCGATGAATTGTCGTGTAATGGAAACCGATGGCAATGAGCATGCTTGCTAAAGATGGCATTTCAAATTTTTGAGCAGAATAATAGTTTAAATAACCATCTGAAAATATGTGGCAATGAGAAAAATTTGAATACAAAGTCGATGGTAATGTAATTAGTCAATCTGTATGAAAACCAAATGCCAGGACTAGCATTTTGTTTTTGTGCCATAAAGAGCTTTACATCATTGGTTCACATGCTAAATATGACAAGGAATTGAACCAGGATGATCTGGAAATTATATAACTACAAACTGATCAACTTCCATAATTTAAGGAGGAACAATGTATAGATCTTGATGAGAACTGTTGATATCGTTGTCAGATACCCATGTTTATCAAAGATAGTCATATCTTTGTAGACTTTCCTGGCTCACTCATAGAATCATCCATCAATATCATATTATTGTTTATAGAGTATTATCAAAACATTCTAGTTGTGCTAGAATTCAGTATAAAATAAGAATAATTATATCATGATAAACGTTTGTCACAGCTGCTTATGGAACATGGATTAATTCAAGAGACCACAACAGCATCATAGTTTGTACATTAATAAAAAATCAAGCATGCAGTACAACAGTATAAGGCAGGTTCCTAGTATTGTCATTTCATAATTTTTCTTTTAATTTTTTGTACACAATCCAGTTATCAAAATAATAATTATTTAATTATTCGTATATATCTCTTTGTAGCTAAAAAATTGGTTAAGTTATCGGACATAAAATGTCCACTAAGAAGATTTACGTCTGCAAGTAAGATCGAAAATACCATATTTCCATTTTGTATTTACAAAAATTAATGATTTATAATTATATTTGTGTATGAAAATTTACACAATATACCAATTTTTATCGCATGTTTTGTTTTCACCTTTAACACATTTTAAAATATATTTCCTTTGAAAAAAAATCGAGAGCCATGCCGGACACCTCGTTATAAGCGGGTTCGCAAGTTATCCGGGCGCAAGTTATCGAGGGAGTGGTGTAATAGAAATTATCAATTTACATCTATGAAATAAAGTTTAATATTTATCTTGCAAAATTAACATCAATACTGCTTCAAGTTTTCCTATGTATCACTTCTAGCTTTGCAAGAGACTGTCAAGCTGCATTTCAAAACACTGTACCAGCTGAGACCATGAATGTTTTACACACCAGTAGATCACAAAGTACTTGGTTACTGAGCAAGGATCTGAATTCAATATTATTTTTGTTAAGATATAGAACAATTTTTCAGTCAGAATTGGAATGGTAAAGAACCAATATTCCTTTCATAACCTGACAAAGTGGAGAATAATTTATATCTTTCAGTAATTGGGTCTTTTAGCTGGGAAATAGCGTTCCATTGCACATTAACTCTGCATAAGTACACTATCAGGTAGAATGCCAACTTGGTACTTCAGGAATTCTCCCAGTAAAGTGCATCAAATGACAGACATCCAGTTATATACACTGATGGAGAAAAATACAGAAATGAGATCTGATGCAGCAAAGACAACATTTTGATCAACCAAAACACTCTAGTTAGTTTCAATCCCTATGTAGGTCAACAATTTCTTCCTAGATCTTTAAACTTGTGAAATCTTTATGAACTCTGAATTCACACAGTATGGAAATTATCTTTCCTGCCATGAGCAATACTCAAAATCGACATATACTCTCTAATATAATGTAGCTATAACAATTGCCAAGAATATGAATTTCACTTTCTGTTAATACTTATGTGTCAATTGTATGGAGATTTTTAGAATGTAATTGTGCCCTTCATTCTCAGAATGTTTGCTTTTCATGGAGGACACTAGACTATGCAAAAGTTTGATCATACTAACATGGGAACAAATATTCAAGGCACCTGTTCAATGAAAGTCCATTTTCTTGACCAACTAAGCTAAAACCCGAATCTGCATCATATCTGTACAAGCCCAAAGATCATACTTAAAATATGTCAACACTTATCATTCAGACCACAATGACTAGTTATTAAATGAATACATATTATAAAGTTATAAATGCATCAAACCCTCGAACTATTAATGTGTTCACAACTCCTAGGTCAATCTTCAGTCAATTCAACTTTAGAAATAGCCCATGTAGTCAAAATAGATTGCGCTTTCTTTGCTTGAAGTGAAACTACTCATAAATAAAACCATTATTCTCCCGTAAAAAGCAAATGGCCTAGTGATTAGAGCATCCGCCTCGGATGCAGGAGGTCATGGATGTTCGATCTCAGGTTGAGTCATACCAAAGACTTATAAAAATGGTACTAACTGCTTCCAAGCTTGGCAATCAGCATTAAGATGTTAGTGTTAGGACTGGTCAGCCTCAGGTGTCAGGATAATGTGACTTGGTGGGACATAATGTTACTTATCTGTGGCATGATGCCCCAGTGCTAGATATCACTATAAATTACCACACTGCAGACATTGTAGTGATATGACCGAAAAACTATTAAAGCTACATTAACAATCCAAATCACACACACACACACACACACCTGTAAATTACTATGCTTACTCTCGAGTTAGAAGACTATCACAACTAAAACGAGTTATCATTGATTGCGTAATAATCGAAGAAATCACTAATAATGTCGATATCAATAAAAAATTATGCAGCTATAAGCAGTGTGACAAAAAGATATTTGCGAGTTTGATATAGATGTTGATATTATTATGATGTTAAAACAACGACAAAATAATCTTTGCGTAAATTGCAACGCAATAATGTTGTGGCAGTATTCGAGCAATAATCAAAGACTATTTACCGTTGATAGAATTAATAGTAGTCTTAATCACACGCGCGAAAATGCGATGCTGACCTGTTTGGAGTGTAATTGACATCGAGCATCTGCAAGTTTATAAAATTGTACTCGGTAGTAATTGAGTATCCTCAGGAATTATTTGTAATTGTTCACGTACAATTCCACGCTGAGGAGCAGTTGAATCTAATCTGTAGATTGCAGGTCTACCTGTGGACCTTACCACGCTGGATATTTTGTGTGTGGTCACACTCCAAATAGGATCAGTTACCCTTTTTCTGCCTCCTTCGAGTTCTCCAGGTTCGTATAAATATCTAACCGTAACATTGCCTGGTATTGGTTGTGAAATAGATTGACGTTTATCGGTATATATTTTTTGGTGATCGCATCAGACGGTTTCATAGAATTGCACGAGTAACTTCCTTATTCAGCGCAGCTATCACACTAGGTAACCTCGCAACCCAATCACGAGATCTGTCCTTTGTCTTAAAGTCATCAGATATTTCCTTTGCATATTGATAATAGAATAACCGCTCAGCAATTGTTCGATTAAATGGTTCAACGATTGCCTGATCAGGATGAATCTCCGCGTGTACTTGTCTGATTTTAACGTTGTGCTTGTTCATCAGCGAAGATACTGCACCAAGAAATTCTTTGCCAGGATCAACCTGTAGTAGTTTTGGCCATTGTAAACGTCGTCGCTGATAAATTTGTTTAAACACAGATGCAACTTCAGATGCTGTCCTTGTTGATAGCGGTCCCGCTTCTTTATATCTGCTCGCAACGTCAACGACGGTTAAAGCGTATCTGTATGTATGTTGACGTCTACCTGCTTAAATGGTATCGTGTGGCAAAAACAAGATATCCGCTTGATGAACTTCATTAGGAACGTTGACATCGAAATGTGCGTATTGAATTTTTTAAGGTGGATTTAGAAAGATTTGCCATATTGCCTGTCGTGCTAACCACGTTTCAGCAGCATCACGTGAAACTTTTGCTGAAGCGGCAAGTTTGCTAATCGCTGCCTTACCTCGCCAATATCCTTTCGGGGAATAATAAATAGATTCCATTATAATAATCAGTTGATTAATTACCAGCTCCTATCATCATTTTACCTTTCATAGCAGATTTTATCAGAAAACTAGCGAGAGATTCTCTGACAGATTTATTAGGTATAGAATTTAATGCGTGAATCAATTTCACATCTGCGAGATGCCGTTGTTGCAAATCAGGATTTTTATATGCTACATCATGAGTGTGACACGCTTGATCTATCTTATTTACTGGATACTCTCCAGGTTTTGGTCGATCTTGGTTACCGAGTCTGATATCGAGACGAGTGCAAGGACCACAATAATTATATCCGGGAAGGCGTTTCTCACCAGGATATTTTGCCCATGGAGTTCCTGGCAATTTCCCCAACGAAGCGGCTATATCACCACCACGCACTATTTGCGACGCGGAAACATATTTATATTTCTTTTGTTATACATTTTGCACACTTGTCTGTGAGTGCGCGTCTATTATTTTTTGTTGTTATAGTTGTCAATCCAAACGTGCGGGTAGTTGCTCTACATCGAACACAAAATAAACTCATAGCATTATTATATGGATATAAATGACTTTTCTACGACACGAAAACAAGAGCCAGTAAGGCACCATCCATCGTTACCAAATTCTATCAGAATGATTATAATAGGTCCTTCTGGATCTGGTAAGACGCAAGTATTGCTTAATCAGATAATGCGATGGCTCAAGTGGAATAAGTTGTATTTAGTAGCGCCATCTGTAGATGATCAACGATGTCACGAAGTACTTAAAGATTTTATTAAAAATGCGAAATTACTGTACAAAAATGATATCATTGATTTTATTACCGATATTGATGAAGCTCCATCCGTAGATGACTTAGATGGATTCATCAATAACCTCGTAGTGTACGATGATGTAATGCTGGACAAATAATCCAATCCAGCTAGAATATTT
Organism: Potamilus streckersoni; assembly: GCA_016746295.1. NCBI lineage: Eukaryota > Metazoa > Mollusca > Bivalvia > Unionida > Unionidae > Potamilus > Potamilus streckersoni. The sequence goes on from JAEAOA010001869.1 coordinate 178,294, forward strand.
TCTCGAGGAAAACATGAAAATACTGACGTAATTTATGTTAATCAGAGATATACTTAGATACCTAAGGTGATCAGAGATAACTAATATTTTGGTTGTGTTTAATGGCTTGGATAAATATACTTTGCAAAATATTTATTACACTTGGTGTTCAGGGGACATGAATATGATTAAATTTAAAAATTTCTTTTCTAAAGCACAAGCTGTTCCTTTTGGATTTATAACAATAAGTTTACATGATCCTATATCAAAGTATCGTGTAGGTTTAGATACAATCTTTGGTTAATTCATAGCAGCAGAGAGGCTGAAGGACATACTTGTAGTGACCACATCGTGAATAAATCGAGCAAAAAATCTGGTCAATTAAAGAAAGTTTTACTATTAAGGCAAAAACGTTTCTTCTCAGCCTTCGTAGGAACCCTTAATTTTAAAAATAAGGTCTCAGGCAAATTTGTCTGTTCAGCCTCTCTGCTGCTACTGCAAGAACAGTCATAAGGACCTAATAATATATCCTTACCTTAAAAATGTACAGCTTGTTTTTCTGTTTCTAATTTTGTGGTGTGTGTTTTTAATTTTGTAATCATATCTTTATGTATGTTGTTTATTCTTTGTAAGTGTTGTCAAATATTGTAAAGTGCTTAGAGCTTCTAAAGATTAGGTGCTATATCAAGACCTCATTATTATTATTATTATTATTATTATTATTATTATTATTATTATTATTATTATTATTAGTGTCCAAAAACATAAATTCTAGCAACAAGTTATAGTCAAGCAACATCTGAAAGTAACAAGGCATTTAAAATTTATTTTCCCCATAAACTTCTGGAGTCCAAATCATGCAGTAAACATGGCAGTTGCAATAAAGTGCTCCAATAAAATACCCAACAACAGGATCATGACCAATCTCTAATACCGATATTGACACAATAGTTGCAGTGTTTCGTACAACAATGAAACCCTTTTGTCCAACTGTAACCTGCTAGTCTGTCTTTGTTTATTTTTCTTTTTACAAATATTCCATGTTCCATGAAAGTCATTTTAGCTGTCCACACAGCCCATTGAAGTACAATAGTCTTTTACAAGATTCTTGGAGACACACTTGACTAATGGAAAATCAACAGAAACTTCATTAGTAGCTAAACCATGAACTGACCATCACAGACCTACATGTCTTCTTGATAAGTGAATAATAATTGAGCTGTTCCTTGCCCACTTACACTAGCATCATGCAGCGCTGATTAAACATGACACCAATGAAAACCATAAAAAGTGTACAGATAAACTGTAAAAAGCATGATGTGCTTTAGTTCCTGATATCATGAGCTGGAGTAGAACAATTCTAAATAAGTAGACAAGAAAGTCACTAGTCCTGGGGGTCTATGTCCTGTGTCCAAATAAAATATATCTTTGAGCAAGGAACCAAAATGTTGTTTGTCATCTTCTGTTCATGTAAAAACTGTGATAGTTACTGTCTGGCAAAAAAAGAAATGAATAAAAGTGTTTTCAAATCATACAGTTCTTAGTGTAAAAGTTGTGCTTTTATTATTGTTGATAAAGTCTGCTAGTGTATCTAGTCAAAAAAAAGAAAGCACAAGTCCAAAATCAATATTCTTTTCCCTTACCCCAACTGATTTTTTTGAGCAAACTGATACTATGGGACTTTAAGAAAAATGATAAAGCTCAGTTCAATGTTTTTTTTTCTATCCTCCAATGAATAAATACTATCTGAATATAGTTGAGACTTGAAAAATTGACAGGTGTTTGCCTGTCTTCTGGCATCACACATAATTTGATAATAAAATATATAGTTTACTTACCATCTGTTTTCCTCTTGACAAGGCCATTGTTAGCACTTGATCTAAAATAAATAAAATGTCAAGTTTATAACTTTAATTGACCTTTCTCAAAGGAATAGATGTGGTCAAATCATGAACTGAGTACCCAAAATCTATGTGGATTAATACCAAAATAAAGACACAAAATAAAAACGATAACTTATTTATCCACAGCATTCACTTTAACTAGTCTGTATCACATGTTTAGCTTTCGCTGACAGGTCATAAAGGCAAGTCTGCAATCACTGTATACATAGACTTCCTTCTTACAAAAATAGTAAAGCGCTATTAATTTGTCCTTTTCTGATGTAACATGTTCTTCAGTTTAACAGAATCCCTCTTCTCTAAAATTTTTAGTCATATAACATCTACTAGTCACATTGATAACGCCCATTTCACTTTATATTTGGTGCCATGTTCTTTTAATATAGACTGGTCTGCTACACAAGTTTGTATTAAACTATAATGAATCTGTGACACATGGTTTTAACTTCAAGAAACCTGTGTTTTCTTGGAAACATGTCATATACAGTTATTATAAAAAGAGAAAAAATGGAGCAATAGACTTTATGAATGTCATTAAATAATTAACTAAAGGTAATCAGCACTTGGTTAGTTTAGTGCCACATCATAGACATTTTTGCATTGTGCAAAATCAACCTTTACAAGAACAAAATTTTGAAAAATATATCCGTACTAGAAATCTGAAAAGTGTTCAGCTGGTTTGCTGAGGAATCTGCAGTTGTGGAAAATATTTCTGGTAATAAAATCATGTCTTTGGTTATTTGGGTGAAAAAGCTGAATTTGTAGTTATCATGCAATCTGTACATATGGTATTGTAAAAGTATATTCCTGATGACTTCTAATAGTAGTTGTTGTGCTTACTGCCATTTTTCAGCACACGATAGGCTATTCATGGCGGCAAGTATTAATGGTGGAGAAAGAAACCGGGAAATCACCGGAAAGAACCACCGACCCACGAAAAGCTACTGGCAAGCTTTCTCACATATTCACATTCGCCGAATCCTAATATGTTAGCAAAGTTTAGCTGACTTTATGTTGTCACAGATTTTATATTTTATTGCAAAAATGTTAGACACCTTTGATTTCTTTCCTAAGAGTCTGAATAGCATAGTTTTACTAAAGAAGCTTGAAATTGGCACTGCTGGCTGGGACTGGTTGGCCATAATCCCACCTATACTCGTTTTTTGTTTTCAGCACCCAATACCAAGTATACTCCTGGCTTGTTTGCTTACATTCAATTGCTGATCATGCCTACAATCATAGTCAGCAGGTGGTAATGAAAATATCTATGTTTCTATTAAAAGGGTATTCAGTGATATAATTTAGTTATTTGTGAGAGCGAAAGTAAGATTGTTCTAAACGTAGAATGATAGAGAGAAGAAAAAGGATAACTCTTTTCATTAAAGTGAAATTTTTACATACTGAAATCAAGAAGTAATGATAAAATTCCAATGAAAATAATAAGGTTTATTTAAAATAAATAATTAGTTAAAGGAGCAGTTAGAATTGCAGGGAATGTTTTAGGTGAGTGGAGACTAAACTGAGGAAGAAAATTAGGAAAATATAAAATAATCTGATAAATGATGTGATTAATGGAGTCAAGCTAATTTCTTACCATGCTGTATGCCAAAGAGAACCAGATAACTATATCATCTCGACAGAGTAACTCTTCAAACACACAAGTCTAATCTGATACCAAATGATGGAGACTACTAAGCTTCAACAACCGCAAACAGTGATTGCACATAACCCAACACTGTACCAGTTGAAAAGCATATATCAAATTAAATGTATATACACATGCTGCGACTGGACTATCCGACATGTGTAGAGAGTGGACTCGTAAACTGACCAGTAAAAATGGTCTGACATAAACAAAGATTAAGTGTGTCTTTGAATTTCAGTGTAAACAAGTCCTAAATTAGTTATATTGTGTATTGACAAACAAATTAAGGAACTACGTCAACTAAATCAACATTAAAGTTCCATCCACCATCACACTTGCTTACTTAAACTAACATTTAGCAAATGTGCAGTTTGTCCTTTGCTTCCAGAGTATGAAAAGAAGGTACGTAATGGGGAGATAAAAAGGCCTGCCCCATGGAGAACGGCGCATCTGTTGAGAATATCACGCATCTTGGACACATACGATCGGTAAATATTTAGTCAAAACACAACTTGAAAATGACTTGAGAAACCAGATTTTAAGTCCCACCCCCCTCCTCCCATTTTGTAATTTAGTCTCCTTTGACGGACATGCCAATTTATAATTTTTACAATTATTTAAGTATAATGTACTGGAGTGAAAAGATGTTTCATATTTCCATTCGTCATGAATTGCTTTGTTGTTTAGGTAATGAAGATACTAAAACTTTCGCCAATGCACTCACTTGTAACATTAAATTTGGATACACAATTCATTTCCCAAATTAACTCTTGATACTGGCTGATTATTAACTTACTGCCATTGTTTTGAGCACATACTGAAACAATTGCTTCCAGTAGAGCTTCAGTTAAATCATGAAAATTGTGACCTTGGTCAACAACTGAGCACGTTTCTACCATTTTGTTTGTATTCATTTGTGGGTTTTTTTAAAGACCATGTTTGGGCTATAGACAGACAGGCAAATCTAGTAACCAATATCGATATATAATACTATACAAAAGTAAGATAATTCCAAGCAACATGAAATCCGCTTACCTCATCAGATATTCCTAATGCATCTTCATGTCACTGTAACGCCATTGCATACTTCAAGACGCCATATCTTTTAGATCATCTGCGCATGCACAAGGTGACCCCACATGATGGTAGTTAGCACTAACAACAGCGGTTGATGTTCAATTTGGGATGTTTGTGGCATGCATATTAAATTTGTTTTAAATACACCTGATTTTGTCGTTTGCTTTTCATATATTATCAAGAAATGACAACTAATAAGTATTTCCTAAATCGTCTTTCAGTTATATAGCAAAGTTTTGCTCTAATAAGTGTTTCCCTATGAGTGATCTTAAGGCTGCTTTATCGGTACACTCCGATATACATTGGCAAATATTACCATGAATAAAAGATCGGTAAATTTTGAAAAATATTTAGACAACCACTTTACTATTAAAATTACATTACTATATACGATGTTGAAGCATAAGAGAAAGAAATTAATCCATATATATATATATATATATATATATATATATATATATATATATATATATATATATATATATATATATATATATATATACACACACACAACTGCTGAATAAAATTTAACCGATAAAGGTCTTCTCAGACAACAATTCATTTACAACTGACATTAATCATTTCTGAAGTTTGCAAAATCATATTAAATAATAAGATTAGGTATAAAATAAATATTTACAGTGGAAACATCAGTTCAAGTTAAAAATCATTTCACATGCTTGGCTTTTAATAAGCATGCAACATAAAACAATTGCAGAACCTAAATCTGTCAGTGAAAGGAGTATCTGGATGAGATTCAAGCTATTGTTTCTTTCAGCATGACAAAAAAATTAATCCTATTCTTTTACCATGCCATCTGAGACCTGCAAAGAAAGGAAACAGGTAATAGTAATGTTACAAAGCTTTAACATTGAGTGAAATCACAAGAATTTCAAAGGAAACCTATGCATTGTCAAATGCATGAAAATGTCACTTAATTTTTCAGCACACGGTAGGCTATTCATGGCGGCCAGTATTAATGGTGGAGAAAGAAACCGGGAAATCACCGGAAAGAACCACCGACCCACGAGAAGTTACTAATAAGCTTTCTCACATATCCACATTCGCCGAATCCTAGACTTGAACACACGCAGATAGAGGTGGGATGGCAGTGATCCGTAATGGACAGCGCTTTAGACCACTCGGCCACTTGGGGCCCCACTTCTAATAGTTAATGTTGCTTTGATTAAATTGTGTGGAAAGTTGTTTTATTTGTTCTCAATCTTTGCAGACAATATTGCTCTATTTTCCAGTTTAAGTTATATTTAAAATCATTTACAAAATAATTTCATCGATATTGAGGACATATGTCCTGGGATATAATTGCTAGCTTTTGGATTTTTCTCAATCTCATCTCTTATAAACAACGAATGGTGGTCCCAAACAATAAGCAATCTCTGCTGTGCAAGTGTCTCTAACATCATATTCCCCACCAAATTATGCAGGCATTTATAATGTAAAAAGAAAAGGATCCTGATGAAACAGATTTTTAAACTAAATACATTCTAAAGTTATTAGAGAAAGGCTGTCATACACAAACACTGTACTGTAAATAAATAATTCCTCATGGAACCAAAACTCTCAAGACTGAAGAAATTACACAGGGAGGTACGGGCTCTAACCCCCTCTTTCTTTGGGAGGTGCGGACACTAACTCACCCTCTCACGAGGAGGTTCTGACTCTACCCCCCTCTATCACAGGGAGGTTCGGACTCAAACCCCTCTCTCTCACAGGGAGGTTTGGACTCTTCCCAACTCTCTCACAGGGAGGTTTCGACTCTTCCCCCTCTCTCACAGGGAGGGTCGGACTCTTCCCCCTCTCTCACAGGTAGGGTTGCCCTCTTCTCCCTCTCTAACAGGGAGGGTAGCTCTCTTTCCCCTTTCTCTCACAGGGAGTGTCGCTCTCTTCCCCGTCTCTCTCACAAGGAGGGTCTCTCTCTTCCCCGTCTCTCTCTCAAGGTCGCTCGCTTCCCCGACTCTCTCTCACAGGGTCGATCTCTTCCCCGTCTCTCTCAGGGTCGCTCTCTTCCCCGTCTCTCTCTCTCTCAGGGTCGCTCTCTTCCCCGTCTCTCTCTCAGGGTCGCTCTCTTCCCCCTCTCACTCTAACCCCCTCTCTCACAGGGAGGTGCGGACTCTAACCCCCTCTCTCACAGGGAGGTGCGGACTCTAACCCCCTCTCTCACAGGGAGGTGCGGACTCTAACCCCCCTCTCTCACAGGGAGGTGCGGACTCTAACCCCCCTCTCTCACAGGGAGGTGCGGACTCTTACCCCCCTCTCTCACAGGGAGGTGCGGACTCTAACCCCCCTCTCTCACAGGGAGGTGCGGACTCTAACCCCCCTCTCTCACAGGGAGGTGCGGACTCTAACCCCCCTCTCTCACAGGGAGGTGCGGACTCTAACCCCCCTCTCTCACAGGGAGGTGCGTTGACGAAACTCCCTCTCTCAAAGGGAGGTGCGGAGACTAACCCCCTCTCTCACAGGGAGGTGCAGACTCAAACCCTCCCTCTCTCACAGGGAGGTTCGGATTCTTCCCCGCTCTCTCACAGAGAGGGTCGCTCTCTTCCCCCATCTCTCACAGGGATGGTCGCTCTCTTCCCCGTCTCTCTCACAGAGAGGGTCGCTCAATTCCCCGTCTTTCGCACAGTAAGGGTCGCTCTCTTTCCCGTCTGTCTCACAGTAAGGATCGCTCTCTTCCCCGTCTCTCTCACAGTAAGGGTCGCACTCATCCCTGTCTCTCTCTCAGGGTCGCTCTCTTTCCCCGTCTCTTTCTCTCTCAGAGTCTCTCTTTTCCCGTCTCTCTCTCAGGGTCGCTCTCTTTCCACGCCTCTCTTAGGGTCGCACTCTTCCCCGTCTCTCTCTCAGGGTCACTCTCATCCCCGTCTCTCTCTCTTTCCCGTCTCCCTCTCTCTCTCAGGGTCGCTAACATTCACCGTCTCTCTCTCAGGGTCGCTCTCTTTCACCGTCTCTCTCTCAGGGTCGCTCTCTGTCACCGTCTCTCTCTCAGGGTCGCTCTCTTTCCCGTCTCTCTCTCAGGGTCGCTCTCTTCGCCGTCTCTCTCTCTCAGGGTCGCTCTCTTTCCCGTCTCTCTCTCAGGGTCGCTCTCTTCGCCGTCTCTCTCTCTCAGGGTCGCTCTCTCTCTCTCTCTCTCTCTCTCTCTCTCTCTCTCTCTCTCAGGGTCGCTCTATTCCCCGTCTCTCTCTCTCTCTCTCTCTCTCTCTCTCTCTCAGGGTCTTTCTCTTTCCCCTCTCTTTCTCAGGGTCTCTCTTTCCCGTCTCTCTCTCACGGTCGCTCTCTCAAAGTCGCTCTCTTTACCCATCTCTCTCCCTCAAAGTCGCTCTCTTTCCCCGTCTCTCTGTCAGGGATGCTCTCTTTTGCCGTCTCTCTCTCTCTCTCTCTCTCTCTCTCTCTCAGGGTCGCTCTCTTTCCCGTCTCTCTCTCAGGGTCGTTCTCTTCCCCGTCTCTCTCTCACAGTAAGGGTCGCTCTCTTTCCCGTCTGTCTCACAGTAAGGATCGCTCTCTTCCCCGTCTCTCTCACAGTAAGGGTCGCTCTCTTCCCCGTCTCTCTCTCAGGGTCGCTCTCTGTCACCGTCTCTCTCTCAGGGTCGCTCTCTTTCCCGTCTCTCTCTCAGGGTCGCTCTCTTCCCCGTCTCTCTCTCAGGGTCGCTCTCTTCCCCGTCTCTCTCTCAGGGTCGCTCTCTTCCCCGTCTCTCTCTCAGGGTCGCTCTCTTTCACCGTCTCTCTCTCAGGGTCGCTCTCTTCCACGTCTCTCTCACAGGGTCGCTCTCTTCCCCGTCACTCTCACAGGGACACTCTCTTACACGCCTCTCTCACAGGGACACTCTCTTACACGCCTCTCTCACAGGGACACTCTCTTACACGCCTCTCTCACAGGGACACTCTCTTACACGCCTCTCTCTCTCTTCGGGTCGCTCTCTTCTCTATATCTCTCAGGGTCGCTCTCTTCCCCGTCTCTATCTCTCAGGGTCGCTCTCTGCCCCGTCTCACTCTCTCAGGGTCGCTCTCTTCCACGTCTCTCTCTCTCTCTCTCTCTCTCTCTCAGGGTCGCTCTCTTCACCCTTTCACTCTAACCCCCCTCTGTCACAGGGAGGTGCAGACACTAACCTCCCTCTCACAGGGAGGTGCGAACTCTAACCCACCTCTCTCACAGGGAGGTGGGTACCCTAACCCCCTCTCTCACAGGGAGGTGCGGGCTCTAACCCCCTCTCTCACAGGGAGGTGCGGCCTGAAACCTCCCTCTCTCACAGGGAGGTGCGGCCTGAAACCCCCCTCTCTCACAGGGAGGTGCGGCCTGAAACCCCCCTCTCTCACAGGGAGGTGCGGCCTGAAACCCCCCTCTCTCACAGGGAGGTGCGGCCTGAAACCCCCCTCTCTCACAGGGAGGTGCGTACCCTAACCCACCTCTATCACAGGGAGGTGCAGGCTCTAACCACTCTCTCATAGGGAGGTGCGGGCTCTATCCCCCCTCTCTCACAGAGAGGTGCGGACTCTAACCCCCTGATACAGTATAATCCTTCATTACCTAATACAGCCTTATAATTAATAAATATTAGAATCTCTAAAATTTATCAAACAAAAACAGCATAAAATCACTTTACAACAATAAACCAATTCTTGCATATAGAAAACTTGAAAATTTGCAAGATTTTCTAATTAGAACTAAACAGACAGAAAAATAAAAAAGACAATTCTCATCATCTAAATGTAATAGACACCAGTGCTCTCAATGTGCAAACAAAAGAGAAAGTACATCTTTCAGTAGCACTAATACAAAAGAGGTATTTTCTCTATGTTATAACATGCATATCAATTGATGTGATTTATTTGATAACCTGTAAAGAATATAATATGCAATATATTGGGCAAACACTTCAGCAAGTTTCTAACAGACAGAATGAATAATCATCACTTTAACATAAAAAAATTATATAGAATCTGTTTTCCTCTAATATTTCAACACATTGTAATACCAATAATCACTCTCTACTCGATTTTTCTTTCATACCAATACATATTGCGCATGAAGACATTAACAGACTCATAAAAGATACTTACTGGATTAATAAATTTGATACTTTGTATCCTAATGGCCTTAATACCAATAAACTATATAAAATTGAATAATTTTTCTACTTTTCTTTTAAATTCATGAACTGCATTTTCTTTTAAAACAATATAATTATATGAATGGCTGTTTGTCTCTAATTTAGTTATTATTTTACTGAAACAGGTTTTATTAGTGACTCGTGAATCTTTTAGATACTATCATATATATATTTGTTATGATGATGTATATCATTCACAACATAATTGTTATTTTAAAGACGTCATCCGTTTCTTTCAAAACATTTTGTGCCTGAAGAAGCATGTATTAAGTGCGAAACAAGTTGCACAGAATTATCAGTGTTTGTGTTGTTTTTCATCCCAATAGAAAATATGAAACACTAAAAGCCTATCTACAAAATTTCAGATACCAGTAGCCAGCCTCCCTTTTTTTTTTTAAAGTACAAGCGGTCATTCTATTAAATAAAAGTCGGTGGAGTTTATGCCCATTTTTGCAATCGCATTTATTCATAGCAGTGTCAAAATGCATATTTTGTCAGTCACAAGAGTGCATTTATATAATAAAATCGATCCATGCATTACGATTGTGGTCGGAAATGACGGGTGGTCGCTCATAACAGTTTGTACTGTAGTACATTTCAATTCCAAATGAAGTCACTCTAATCTATCTCCAGCACAATTTAGACTAAACCAAGAAATATCTTTTTCAAGTAGCTCCCAGCTTTTCCATACTGACCCCATACAGACAACATTTAGTCCACCCTGACAATGAAGTAAACTCTGAAAAATGACATATTGATACTTAGAAGTGGTCAGAATTAATGAAGCCAGGTTTTCATGTACTGTAATGATATGGTTTGCTGTTTTAAAGCACAGCAACACAAAGAAAAGTTATTTAATAATAATGCAATTGGGGTAAAGTACATAGCCACAGCATGGTAGCTGACCCAGGCTGATCTAATAACTGAATCTTGCACCTCTTCAGTTATGCAGGGTTCCTGCAGACTTAATAAAAACAAATTCCATGACTTTTCCAAAACTTTTCCAGGCCCATTTCATAAAACTCAAGGACCGTATTATCCTGCATTGTCAAGTAAATGAACATAAAGAAAGACATCTTTCAATCTAAAATAAGAAATAAGTTAACCACAAATATTTTTAATATGTACATTTTAAATTTACCTGGGCTAGCACACTTTGACTTTATGTAGTAATTCATGTCATAATCCAATGATCAATGTATTTTTATTCAAAAGAAAAAAGGACACAATTCCATGTAGTCTTTGTATGTGTTCCTATCTACATTAACAAAACACACTACTTTCCAGTTGCTTTCTTTTATTTAGTGAACTACACCGGAAATCATGGGGAACTTACTCTTATTATATGAATTGAAACCATTTATCGATTGTAATTTTATCATTTTATTTAATCGGTTCTCAGTGCTCTATGAAATATGAAGTAATCAATTTCTTTAACTCCATTGTCACAAATTGGTCCAGTGATGAAGCATATATAAATTATATACAAAATCAAAGCTTTCACAGAATCTGAGTTGGAACATAATGTTAAATCGGTAATTTACAGCAGCAACAACAATAATAATAATAATAATAATAATAATACTTCAATACATCAATATGGACATCGTAGCAATATGACTGAAAATTGTTAAAGCTGTATTTTAAAAAATACAAATCTCACACACACACTGCACTTTTTAAAGGAATTTAAAAAAAGTACTTGGTAAAAACACATCAGCAAAATCTGTTTTCATTTTCTGTGAAACAAACTTGTATAATGAAAATGATGCTAATGCTAATGAAAGGAAAAAATTAGATGAAAGTGAGAGCATACGTGAAAACTGTCAAATCAAACCCAGAATGTGTATTTAATGCTGAACTGATCTTGACTATGGTAAAAAATGTTGATAAAAATTGTGGCAGAAAGACAAACAAGAAAAATTGAGACCTGAGTGCGAAAAGCAGTTGCCATGATTGGAAAGAGTGGAATCATATGGTACATGCAAAACAATTTGTGTTTGGGTTAAGGCTGCAGGAAAACAAAATCCTCTTTACTCAAAATGGAAATAAAAACTTGCAGATTTCACCCAGATCATTAAATTGTTGTTGAGAGCTGCCAAAAAGACAGATTATCCCATTTACTGTTGAGAAAACTCGCAAAATTTTAGCATAAAAAATAATGTAAATCAGCAGAGGTCTAAACATTGACACAACAAATGAATTAATCACAATAATGGAGGAGCATCCAATACTTAAATACTGATGAAGAGTTTTCTAAATTTACTGTTAAAATAGATATCCATCATCTGAACACAAATAAAAGTGAAAGTTCTTTCATGGAAACACCACCTTTTAGGTGAAAAATAGAACCTGCATTAAATAAAACAATTACTACATTGCTATGCATGGAACAGATCAAATTATTTTCCTTTCTTTTGTAAGAAAGTTCCATTATTTCTGCCTGACAGTGTATATAAAAGCTTCATTTACTACAACAGTTTTTAAAAAAGTGACATAGCAGAGTATAAATGCAGTCTGAAACCCTTGTCAATGGCAATATTAATACTAACAACCTCCATTTTAGGATGAAATAATAATGTTTTCTTCAAAACAAAGTCATTAACTGTGGAGATGGAAGGGGGGAAGAAACAAAAACTGCTGAAAAGGACAAATCTGCTTGTCACCCATCCACCAAGAGTAGAAATGGTCTAATGATATTGTAGAAAAGACATTTTGTTCTAAATTATGTTTCTTATAGAATTCTTACTTCATCACATTAAAGTTAGGAAACTCCTCTACCACTTGAAACCAGGTCTCCCAAAAAGGTGAAAACTTTGTCTTTCCCCATGTATACACCACACAAGGGAGGCAACTCTTAGCCATAACCTTCCCTTTAACATTTATAGTGCAACGCATATAACTCATGTACATGCTCTAAGTCACTTTTTCCAGCTATAGGTGTAATTTTGGAGAATTTGATATACATACTTTAACTGGCATTTATTTTTATTTCTCGCCCTGTCCATCAAAATTCCATCGAAGATAACTATAAATTCCTTGTAATTTGCCTAATGGCAAATTCAGTAATAAAAATCTTTGGTAGGTTGTGAATTTTATTTCAATAAGTACATAATAGCTATTTTTCCCGTACAAATATGTGCTTTCATACACGTACAAGACTAAAAACATGGCTGTCAATTCACATTTATTTTAAATTTTACATCATGCTAAATAGTCATTTTGAAGAAATGTCATGTACAAGCAAAGAATAAAACTATCCCATTCATAGTTGAACATCCATACAGGAGATAAATGAAGATGCGTGCAACGTCTTGTTCACACAATCTTACCTAGATTTCCCATGCACATTCAATTCAATATCAACTTTCTTGACACAGTATAATGCTGAAATGCCATTGTAAAAGTCTAATAGTGATTGATAATTTTTGTCTGGAAATTTTTTTATGATATTTAATGTGCAGATCACTCAAAAATCATGAGTGAATAAACTTTATTATAACTATTACAACTGAATGTTAAAAATAAAATTATTTTTAAAATTTATATCAGTAAATGAACTTACATGGCCCTTGCAACCTGTACTATAGCAGGCTACAAATCAACTGGATGTTTACATGTTTAAGCGAAATGAAACATCAGTGAGGATGCTCATATATGTGGAGCAGGTGTGGGAGGGTTTAAGAGTAATGTAACTGGATAAGCATTCTTGGAAAACAATAATTTCACTAAACAATGTACTTTCTTAAATATATTTCTCATCCACCTTACTGTTAGGAGAATAGGTAACAGGACAGCATAACCAATGGTCACATAATGCTGACAAAACTATGCAGATTAGAATAAAAACAATTACATTTTCTCACCAAGTTTCCAGTGAATAAGAGGCTTGTGTAAAAGATAAATGTACCATCCTGCTCAGCCATGTTACTTCATGATTCAGTGACTTCCAGGTTCATGAAAACCTTTATAAGTTGTTAAAAGGATGGTATAAGTACTGATCATGATATAATTTATCAAAAGTAATATATTGGTACATGTCCCTGTATGTGCCTTTTATTAGGAGATATAAAATAATATCTCATTTTCTGTGATGCATCCTATGTATTCAAACTATAAGTATATAAATATGATGGTTAATTTGTTATAGGCCAATAATTTTCCATAAAGTTTAAGTATTTAGCCTTTCCACACAAATAAGCATATAATTATTTAGATGGTTAACATGTTTACCTGCTTGCCTAATCTGCAAATAAGAACTAAATCACCCATTTTACTGCAGTCAAAATTACCAATTAAACAGCAGTTTATAACAGACTCTTATATTACAGGAAAATTGAAGCTAAATGTAATAAATGAATGTAAAAGTGTCCAGAGCCATGGCTCCAAACTCATACCATAAATAAAAGTAAAGTATTGACACAATGATGGTCAGTTTATACCATACACTAAATAAAAAAAGCTCATTTTGATTGGCTAAAAAGTTACAAACAAGTCCTATGATGATAAGAATAGAAAAGCCAAAACAAAATTTTTCAATATGAATTCTTCAATTTTTTTTAAAATTAAATATGAAAATATTTTATTACCTCATGTATTTTTGATTTAAGAGCCACAATATGTTTAGCTAAAATCTAGCCAGCTGCGAGTAACATATCTGCATAGTTCATCTTTCTTCTCCAATGCTGCTGAAAGTAATTAAAACAAAACATTACTAATGATTTACATATATGTTTATATTCCAATTCCTACAGTAAATAAACATAAACCTTGATCTGCCATGACATAGTGCATAAGCAGACCAGGGTCTATGTTGTTTATCCTACTGATTAATCCCAACAAACAGCACAGACCAAGATCTGCCAGTGCATTATGCAAAGCCAGAATAATATTTAATACTCAGAGAATAATAGACAAATATGCCAAGGCCTAATGTGCTCATGTTAATAACTATTTGTCCCTCCTTAATCAAGTAAGCCACGATACCACCATCTTAATAATAGCCCAATTTCTATCAAAATGATGCTCACAATTTCTCTTGTTTGCTATTAAAGTGTAATTTTCATTTATGTTCATGTTAAACCAATCAGATGCTTAGCTGGAGAATGTGGTCAGACATTATGTTAGTTGTTTTCGGCATTCATAGAGCAACTGTGATGCATGTAGAGATGTGTGCTTTTCAGAGTCGACACTGCATTTAACTTAAAATTATCTGCGGAAGAGCCATCTGCCTCTCCTACTTCCACCATGTCATTTATTTGGGGCATTTCTTGTTTGGCATACTGTTCCAGTTCTGTTCTCTGGCACATTGTCAGTATCGCCTGATATTTGTTGTCATGGCAATCCTCAGGATCGGACTTGCTGTGTTTCGGGTTTCAATGTTCCCATATACCTCGTATCAGCCCCTTGTGGCTCCACACACAGGTTGTCAGACTCTCTTCACAACCCTACAAACTCCCCGGTCTCTCTTCCTGAGGTATTCCTATGGAACATGGGGCCATTGCCAAGTTTTCATGCATTTATAACTTTGCTTTGAACATCAATTTGTGTCAGTATTTAAAGGTAGTCAACTATTATGCCCATATATACTTCATACCCACTTCCTATGGTGCATGTATGAGGTATTGGCTGATGTTTGTTATCATAGCATCCTCAGGATCAGACATGTTGAGCTTTGGTTATCAATGAACCTATATGCCTCGTTATCAGCCCCTTGAGGCTCTACATACAGGTGTCGGACACTCTTCACAACCCTACAAACTCCCACAGGTCTCTCTTGCTAAGGTGTTTTGTAGAACAAATTCAGAGCTGGGCTGTAGCAGTGTGCTGTGACAGGATTTGCCTCCGTTATGTCAAAGATTATTTTATATGTACAATAAATCGTCTATTGAACCTATGTATTGAGTGTTATTTAAATGGTAAAAAAGAGCTGTGGACTCTTTTTTACCTTTTACATTTTTGGTAATTCATTCATTGCACTTTCAGAAACTGGTATATCCAGTCTGGCTAAATTATTTTAATAATTGCTGAAGATGCTGTATGTTTGAAAAATTCAGTCTTCAGCACAAAGGAATAGTCATTTTGGTCATCTGTGTGCTTAGATCATGTCCAATTCCCATAAGCACAACATCAAATGAATAGTACAAGAAAGTAAAAGCGATGTATGCCAACATTTTTTCCATTATGCATGTTGCAAAGGCAAACAACTTCTTACACCTATCACTCTCTCTCTGAAGTTGATTATATCTGTAGAGCACCCACATAAAAGCCAAGTAGGTATTATTATTGTACAATTTAATTTTGGTTGCATAGCAGAAACATTTGAGTCACAAGCATCAAAACTGTCCTTTTGAGAAATTCTCATCTTTTTCCGCCAAAAGAGCAACATTCAATTTTAGTATAGCCGCATAGAAACTGAGACCCGAACCCTTCATGAAAAGTTGTTGTTGTTGTTGTTTTGGGGCTTAATGCCATTTTTCAGCACACAAAATGCTATACATGGCGGCCAGTATTAATGGTAGAGGAAGAAACCGGGAAATCACCGGAAAAAAACCACTGCCCCACGAGAAGCTACTAGCAAGCTTTCTCACATATCCACATTCGCCGAATCTTAGACTCAAACCCACGCAGACAGAAGTGGGATGGCAGTGATCCGTAATGGAGAGAGCTTTAGACCACTCAGCCACTCAGGGCCCCCATTCATGAAAAGTAAGCTACTGTCAAAAATGCACATTGCATTTTCTCACCTAAGCAACCCATGCTATGCTGAAAGACAGGAAAATGAAACCTGCCAAAATTATTCCAGTGATGTTACTAATAAATTACAGTTTGAAAAGAGATGTAACAGATTAGGTTCATTAAAGATAAAGGTGAAAGGATAAAAAGTTCACTTATTATTCTAACACTAGAATATGGAAGAAAGCAAATTTACTGTCATCATTTATTTCTTAATTTAAATAACGCACAATACACCAGGTTCAATAGACACTTTATTGTACATATAAAAAAAATCTTTTTGGCATAATGGGGGCAAATCCTGTCACAGCACACTGCACTAGCCCAGCTCTGAATTGTTTTAAAGGATACCTCAGGACAGGAAGCATGTTGGAGTTTGTAGGGTTGTTAAAATTGTCCAATACCTGCAAGTGTTGGGCCGCAAGGGGTTGACAGGAGGTATATAGGGACGATGGTCCGATTCCTGCATGTTGAACTGCCAGGGGCTGACAGGAGGTATATAGGGACAATGGCAACCGAAACACGACAAGTCCGATCCGAGGATGCCATGATAACAAACATCAGCTGATACTCCATACATGCACCGCAGGAAGCAGGTATGAAGTATATGGGCATAATAGTGGAGTACATTTAAGTAGATACAAATTCATTTCTATGTAAAGTTTTATGAATGCATGAAAACTTGGAAATGCTGCAGTTTTTGAAAGTGCTGAAAACCTTGTTCAAAAGTCGAGTCATGAATGCTTGAAGTTGGGCAATGCACCCAAGAACAGAACTGGAACAGTATGCTATGCAAGAAACACCCCAAATAAATGACATGGTGGACCTCAGGACAGGAGACATGTTGGAGTATGTAGGGTTGTGAAAAGTGTCCGAAACCAACCGAAACTCGACAAGTCCTATCCTGAGGATGCTAAAAAAAAATACATGGTGAAAGGTGGGGAGGCGGATGGTTCTTTCCACTGATAAATGTTTTAATTTAGATGTCGCAATCGACAGTTCACCGAAAAGTACACATCTCCACACGCATCCTGTATCCACATAAATGACACCAACAACCGACAATGCCTGATCACATACTCCAAACTCAGCCATCTGATTGGCTAAACATGACATCACATTCAAATTTAGCTACCAGCCCATTAATATTAATCACATCGCGTCTGTTAGTAATAAACCTGGCAGACAAAGAAGGGTCCGAAAAGGGGCTAGAAAAGGATGTACTGTGTATTATTCAAACTACATTTAATCACTTAAATTACAATTTAAATAACACACAATACACCAGGTTCAATAGACACTTTATTGTACATATAAAATAATCTTTTTGGCATAATGGGGGCAAATCCTGTCACAGCACACTGCATCAGCCCAGCTCTGAATTGTTTTAAAGGATACCTCAGGACAGGAAGCATGCTGGAGTTTGTAGGGTTGTTAAAATTGTCCAATACCTGCAAGTGTTGGGCCGCAAGGGACTGTCAGTAGGTATATAGGGACGATGGTCCGATACCGGCATGTTGAACCGCCAGGAGCTGACAGGAGGCATATAGGGACAATGACAACCGAAACACGACAAGTCCGATCCAAGGATGCCATGATAACAAACATCAGCTGATACTCCATACATGCACCGCAGGAAGCAGGTATGAAGTATATGGGCATAATAGTGGAGTACATTTAAGTACTGACACAAATTGGGGTTAAAAGCAAAGTTTTTTGGAATGAATGAAACTTGGCAATGGCCAAAACGAGTGAAAGTAGCACTATGACTTTGGAGCAGTGTGACTGTCACGAGGCCCCCAATTTGAAGTAAGGTAAGGATATATAAGGGGAATAATGCCTGAAAATGCATGAAATATATTTGAATTGCATGGTAAGGCCTGATGTATGGGAAGGTAAGAATGTTAGATACATGTTTTCGATAGTCAGTTAGGAATTCACATGTGCACTAATAGATGATACCAGTGAAATGACAGTGTAGCATAGATACAGTATTACAGCATCTCTTAAGCATAAAGAAATAAAAAATAAAATTGTGTGATGGTTTCACAAAGTAAACAAATGAATAATGTATTGATACACACAAGCATGTAATGAACTAGTGATGCAATTGATTTGACATCTTTCTCTGTGCCAAGCTAATTCTGTCCGGGTGCACCTGAATATATCCACCATATGCATTAGAGGACATCAACCTATGGTATGGATAAGATTGTCCAGAATTCCAGCCTTAGCGGCACTAGTAGCTAGGCATACAGAACGTCACAGTACATAGAATAAATATGAATATCCACCCCTTGACGGAAAACATCAGTCTTAGATGCTCTAAGATGCAGAATGAATATGCGCTTAACCGTATGAAAAAATCGTCAGAATACTTAACCACATTGCATAAATCCAAGAAATGCTAACAATATGCATTGCACAAACAAGTACAGTCAGTGAACACCCTCTTGCAACACCGGTAATAACTGCACCATCATCTTGTATGTAATAGGAAATCTGTGCATACTATATGTTTGCCCATGAAGTATACTCTGTAACATCTCTGCTCCTAAAAAGCATTACTATGACCAGCAAATAGGTAATGGAATCAATTCCTGCAAGGTATAGCTTAATTGTTGAGTACTGCAGCTGCATCAGTGCATGACAGCATGTTACAAAATAAAACAAAACATCTGAGAGTACTTGTAAAGTGTTTGAATGCGCAATAATGCCTGACATTGCTAAAAATTTCACATACACTTAATGGCAGCTCTGTATATCAACCTATTATGATCAGACACAGAATACACAAATTTATGTGCAAGTTTTTATCAAAATCACATAATTCTAAAGTCAGAGGTCACATACAATATCCAGAAACATTTGTATTCTATGTCCCTGAATATCAGCCGGAGACGGAAGTGTTTTAAGACCATCATGTGATGAACCCATTTATCCACCCACAAGATGACTTAAATGTACACACAATATCCAGGAATGCTTATATTCCATGTAACAAAATTACAGTGCAAGAATGTGCTGAAAGATAGTCATGTCTACAGTGAACCCATATGAATTGAAGTGCTCTCCCAGGAAGCCATATGAAGTGTAGTGCCCCTATGGTCTGGACGGCTTTATCGATCTGTGCACCCATGAAACCTAAAAGCAGAAAATATTGGAAAGCAGAACCAGGAAATGCTATGGCAATGTGTAGCCGTTACTCATGAAATTATGTGATATGCTTGAAACAAGAATCATACAAGAGTTTTACCAATATAAAAGTGCATGACAAATTTGATTCTGCAAATACTGATTTAGGAAAATGGTAAATCAGAGACAATAGCTCCTGTAAATGAGGCTCTGCAACATTCACAACTTATTTAATCATTGAATTACACAAATACTATCACATTTGTTCTAAAGTGAATCTTTGAATGCACGAAAACTTGGTAATGGCCCAAACGAGTGAAAGTAGCACTGCAACTCTGGAACAGTGACTGTAATGAGGCCTCCAGTTTGAAGTAAGGTAAGGAGTCGTAAGGGGAATAATGACTGGAAATGCATGAAATATATATGAATTACTTAATAAACCTAATTTATGTAAAATATTAATGTAAGATACATGTATTTAATAGCCAGTTAGGAATTCACAAGTGAACTAATACATGATGATGCTACCGGCGAAATGACAGTGCAGCATAGATACAGCATTACAGCATCTCTTAAGCTTAAAGAAATAAATAAAATTTGTGTGATGGTCTCACTAAGTAAATATATAAATAGTGCATTGGTGGACCCAAGCATGCAATGAATTAGTGAGGCACAAGATGTGACATCTGCCCCTGTGACAAGCCAGTTCTGTCCGGGTGCACCTGAATATGTCTACAACAAGCATCAGAGGACCATCAAACTAAGGTATGCATAAGATGGTCCAGAATTGCAGCATTAGCAGCCATCCCCCAAGTGGAAGGAGTGCCCATTATAACGATGTGCATCTGGACAAAATGGCCTTAATGGTATTGATAAAGAAAGTTCTACTTAAAGCTTGACCATTATCCAAGAGAAAAAGAGGATCACAAGGGCAAGCTCTGGCTAACATCTGAATAGGATGGGATTTCTTCATCACACAGTATGGGCATACAAAGACGTCATAGTTTTTTACTGTCTTCATTTATTTCTTAATTGCATTATAAATGAATAACAAGAAACATTTTCACTACATGTATATAGTTCCTTCACTTAATGCAAGTTTTAAATTTAAGTTGACTTCACTCCTATGTTCTATGCTTGTAATTTTTCTATAATTAAGGTTGTTGTTAACGCCATTTTTCAGCACACGATAGGCTATTCATGGCGGCCAGTAATAATGGTGGAGGAAGAAACCGGGAAATCACCGGAAAGAACCACCGACCCACGAGAAGCTACTGGCAAGCTTTCTCACATATCCACATTCGCCGAATCATAGACTCGAACTCACGCAGACAGAGGTGAGATGGCAGTGATCAGTAATGGACACCGCTTTAGACCACTCGGCCACTCGAGGCCCCACTTCTAATAGTTAATGTTGCTTTGATTAAATTGTGTGGAAAGTTGTTTTATTTGTTCTCAATCTTTGCAGACAATATTGCTCTATTTTCCAGTTTAAGTTATATTTAAAATCATTTCCAAAATAATTTCATCGATATTGAGGTCATATGTCCTGGGATATAATTGCTAGCTTTTGGATTCTTCTCAATCTCATCTCTTATAACCAACGAATGGTGGTCCCAAACCATAAGCAATCTCTGCTGTGCAAGTGTCTCTAACACCATATTCCCCACCAAGTTATGCAGGCATTTATAATGTAAAAAGAAAAGGATCCTGATGAAACAGATTTGTAAACTAAATACATTCTAAAGTTATTAGAGAAAGGCTGTCATACACAAACACTGTACTGTAAATAAATAATTCCTCATGGAACCAAAACTCTCAAGACTGAAGAAATTACTACCACTACCATTATCACGCTCATTAGAAATATAATGTATTATTTACCAGATGAATTAATAAATAAAAAGATGATTCACTCACTGAATCAGTAATAATGCTACTAACAGCTAATATCATTTAATGCAACATATACTAATAGTTAAAATGTTGAACTGTGATCAGAGCTATTATGCACAAGGAAATGACTAGCCACAATTTTCTTAGTTTGTTCTTTTATCTGAAATATCATGATCCATAGTCCATATAATTTCAGCTTTCCAAACATCACTTTTTACATATGTACATTGATGTTAGCTGACATTGCTTAACAGTCGTTTTGATGTTACTGCAACAGATGAATGATATTTATCAATAAAATAATGAAATTAGCAATACAAAATGACCTTTTCTGTCCTACAAATATGTGAGCAAAGTATAGCTGACTTTATGTTGTCACAGATTTTATATTTTATTGATAAAATGTCAGACACCTGTGATTTCTTTCCTAAGAGTCTGAATAGCATAGTGTTACTAAAGAAGCTTGAAATTGGCACTGCTGGCTGTGACTGTTTGGCCATAATCCCACCTATACTCGTTTTTTGTTTTCAGCACCCAATACCAAGTATACTCCTGGCTTGTTTGCTTACATTCAATTGCTGATCATGCCTACAATCATAGTCAGCAGGTGGTAATGAAAATGTCTTTGTTTCTATTAAAAGGGTATTCAGTGATATAATTTAGTTATTTGTGAGAGAGAAAGTAAGATTGTTCTAAACATAGAATGACAGAGAGAAGAAAAAGGATAACTTTTTGCATTCAAGTGAAATTATTATATACTGAAATCAAGAAGCAATGATAAAATTCCAATGAAAATAATAAGGTTTATTTAAAGTAAATAATTAGTTAAAGGAGCAGTTACAATTGCAGGGAATGTTTTAGGTGAGTGGAGACTAAACTGAGGAAGAAAATTAGGAAAGTATAAAATAATCTGATAAATGATGTGATGATGTGAGTCAAGCTAATTTCTTACCATGCTGTATGCCAAAGAAAACCAGATAACTATATCATCTCGACAGAGTAACTCTTCAGACACACAAGTCTGATCTGATACCAAATGATGGAGACTACTAAGCTTCAACAACCGCAAACAGTGATTGCACACAACCCAACACTGTACCAGTTGAAAAGCATATATCAAATTAAATGTATATACACATGCTGCGACTGGACAATCCGACATGTGTAGAGAGTGGACACGTACACTGACCAGTAAAAATGGTCTGACATAAACAAAGATTAAGTGTATCTTTAAATTTCAGTGTAAACAAGTCCTAAATTAGTTATATTGTGTATTGAAGAACTAATTAAGGAACTACTTCAACTAAATCAACATTAAGGTTCCATCCACCATCACACTTGTTTACTTAAACTAACATTTAGCAAATGTGCAGTTTGTCCACTGCTGCCAGAGTATGAAAAGAAGGTACGTAATGGGGAGAAAAAAAAGGCCTGCCACAGGGAGAACTGCGCATCTGTTGAGAATTTCACGCATCTTGGACACATACAATCGGTCAATATTGAGTCAAAACACAACTTAAAAAACACAACTTAAAAATATAATTAAGGTAATTGCATACATAATACTGCCATAAGGCACATCATGTAAGCAAGAGTGAAATAAGCATAATATCCCTTCCATCAATGTTAATCTTCCATTTGTTAAGAATATCATGTATGATTATATTATAATAAGAAAATTGCACAAATTTTAATGTTTGGTTTATGGTTATACTCTACAGTTCATATTATGTTAAGAGTTAAATTTCAAAGGAAAGGAATTTCACAGGATGTGTGTTTTGGGTTAGAGAGTATACAGCCTGGCCTTGCTTCAGATGTGCACCTATCAAAAACTGCCAGTTCCACTTGCTCATTTTCACTTCCTGGATTTAATGTAAATTGTTATATAAAATTCTCTCAGAGTTCATAATGCTATGAAACAATTCCATAGCAAGTGGCATCAGATCAATATCATCATAATGTAATGATTACATTTTTCATGCTAAGTACAAGTGGTGACTTTATGCACATTGATGCCTTTACCAGAATGGTGATAAAAATGTTCCCATTTCTTGTCATTCACTAAAAACAATGTAAAGTATTAAATTTACTCACTTTTAATTAGTTTATAATGAGAAAGAAATCATGCATTCTTTTTTTTAAATATATTATTTTTATGGCAACAAAATGTTTGAGTTAAAGAAATTTACTCAAGACAGTTTCTTAGTCATCTGTATTGTTTCCTGTTTGCAAATGAGCAAGGTATTCTATTCATTTTTGTATAAGCACAACAAAGGAGATCAACATTTCCATGCTGAATAGAAATAGAAAATATACTTGAAAGATTAATTCTAACATACCTGTAGCTAGCTCTTTACACATTCCAGCTATGTGTGATTTATCAAATTTTGCATACAGTGAGTCAAGCATTCCACTCTTATCACTGATCTAAAATAGAGTTTATAGAAAAATAAGCTAGTGTCTATGGGACTCATTTGTCACCCATACTATAAAGAATAGTACCATATATACTCATGTAGGAGTCAGATAAAAAAATGTGCTGGCAGAAATGACTCGCCATTATAACAACCAGCACCAACTCTGATCTGCTAGTGCATTATATGAAGAAAATCAGGGTCTATGTCAATCACAGCTGGATCCAACTTGAACTTGCATTTGTTTAGTGTGTCTTCCAGAAATGTGACAAACACAAATTAAAGAAAATTATAGATGAAGACCATCATACTATTGCTGTAATAGTCACCAAGTGTCACAAATAACCTTGTGAATTTGCTCTCTTTACTATTCTTGTTACCTTGATTTGTTTGAGTTAGTGTAGTTGTCACATCACTGTTTAATGATATCATAATATGGTACGAAATACTTCATCATGTCATAATTTTCAACACATATTACAGAAAAATCATTAATGGAAAAGATGGCAGAGAAAATCCTAAACTCAGAAAAGTGACAACAATTTTCTCTCCAATTAGACCAAAAAAAAGTGAGAAAATCAGGGAGACTTAGTTTCAGATCATGATTATGTGATGCAAAGTAGTTTTTAATAATAATAATAATAATAATAATAATAATAATAATAATAATAATAATAATAATAATAATAATAATATTTAATAGTGTTTGCTGCTACTAATGTATTATAAATATATTTCTGCACATTTGCTTATCTGCATATTGTTTCCTGTCATGAGAGCTAAAATCCTCACAGGAAAGGCCACAATTTTAGTATATTGTTACCATTTTGTTCAACTGAAGAGAGGCCAGCCCTCTTATAAAGCCACCATTCAGCGCTGACGTGAGTGGGTTTACAAAAGGGAGAACAGCTACAGTATTTAAATATACAGTGTATTGGAGAAAGAATATACAAGATTGTCAGAAAGCAGACATGATTTTGGTCCTCCGTTATGTAGCACCCTTAAGGACCAAAAAGGGCCTTACCATACTAATAAGCCAGTCTTGCTCTTTTTGCAACCTTTACAAATATTTCATTTCCTTTCCTTTTTGACACCACTGACAATTTTTGGACCAGTGTTCAATCTTTTCTTTTTTCTCAACAAGGGTGGGGTTTTTTTTCTTTCAAGTAGTTCCTTGTAGTGGCTGCAATTTGTGCTGTCCAAAATCTAACAACTATGATTTATTAATTAATTCAAATCTTTTTTTGCAAATATCACAAAATGCCATGTCAGTGGTGTTCAGTTTTCTTATGAACTGACTAACCACATTTCCACTGACTTTCCACTTGAACCATTCCCATTTCCACACCCTTATCAAACCTTTATCCAAACTTTTATGTCCTGTTCTGTCTCAAAAACTGGAGACACCATGGTTTCCAATCATGTTTCTTTCTTTCCATTCCATCAGTTTCCATTACCGTATTTTCCGCCCTATAAGTCGCTCCTGCATATAAGTTGCAGGAGGAGGAAATCCAGAAAATTTTGGAAAATTCAACAGATAAGTCGCTCCTGCGTATAAATCGCTCATCCGCACTTACTGTAATCACGTCTTTGATACCGCCGGCCATTGCATACGACTTGGTAATTTCCAACTTCGTGTAAAAAATATTATACAATTGTTTAAGAGTTATATAAAAGTCAGTATTACATTAGAAATAGAAAATAAAAGCAAATAAGATTTATAAGTAATATTTATTAAGTAAATAATAGCGCCACTGTTATTTCTTTACGTTGTTGCTAATCTGCCTTGGAAAAACCGTCAAAATCTTCGTCTTCCATATTACTGTTGAATATCTGATAAATGTTTTCAGGAATTTCACTGCTAGTTTCTTCATTTTCATAGCTGTCTTCTTCGATTTCACTGTCGTCTTCTTCACCAATTTTCTGAATGATTTTGGCTTTTTCAAAATCCGCCACAATCATTTTTTTTTATAACAAGCCATTGCAAAACCAACCGAAAAAATGATTGTGTGTTTTTATAAACTACTATTGAAGCAAATTATGAAGCGCTACCAGAGGTCTTGGAAATGCTTTACAGTGCCATAATTCATTGTTTAAAATAACAAAATAATCCCAGTTCTACATGCTGTATTTATTTGAGTACATCATGGTCGGCAAGTTCAAAGGACTGACTAGCAGCTTGGGTGGGAGAACATGCTGAAATTTACAACTGACTGAATTTAGGGACAGAAAGATTCTAAGATGTACATGCCAAATAATAAAGGAAATACAATGGCAATCGTTATTTCAATATTTTTTTTATTTATTAATAACAAATTTTAACACATATATAACTAAATATTATTTATTTAATTTGATAAGCTTATAGTCTAATACTTATGTATACCGTATATAAGTTTCCAGCAATTGGCTTGCCGGTATACCGGCAGATGCATTTCGCTAAAGCACAGCATCACTGCACATCAGTAACAGTCGTTAAAAAAAAATATTTATTGTATAAGTCGCTCCTGCATATAAGTCACACACGTTGTTTTTAGGAAACAAAAAAAATGAAAAAAAGTAGTGACTTATACCCTAGAAAATACGGTATATGATAATTCATTGGATGAGTAGAAACTTTTGGACAATCAGAATACTCTTGACAACAATCATGTTAAATAATATAAGGAACAAAAAATCTGCAAGGAACATTGCATAATTGGACTGGAAAAGGATCAGAGATAATATAAAAACAGACATTGAGTTTCTGATTTTTCTTGTCAGGAGAAAAGTGGAATTCCACTTTAAAACAGAGAAAACTCATGTCTGAGAAAACATACTAAATTAAATAACAAACTTATATACAATCACAATCACTAACATGTGAGCAGTTATGATTAGAAATAGGCAACATGTCTATATATAACCACACAAGGATACAATGGTTATTTAAATGGTTGAATGGATGGCTGGAGGCCATGCTACCATGGGGACACATGAGATGCACTCTCACATGAACCCCTAAAAATGAGTTAATATGCAAACAATACATAAAAGCACAAACTAAATGGGGAAAAATTTGTGATTACAAATAAACACATATCCTACAAGAAAACAAATATTTTTACCCTTCTATAAAAAAATTTGTTATCTCTGCAGATGTAGTTTTCATAAATAGGTAATTCATAATAGAGCAAGTCCATAGAAATGCAAGTCAAAGCAATTAAATATATAAGGTTTAAAAAATTAAACAAATGCAAAAAATATACTGATCCATGGCTAGAATCACTCTTAAATTTCAAGAATTTTGATGAGATATTTAGTCAAAAGGTGCAATTGTTGTAGGTGAAAATACAAACCTGTCTTTGATATATTTTTGGCTCTAGGAAAGAAATATTGGAAACTTCACAATAGGAATCTAAATCCCATTCCGAATTATAATTTATTTTCTTTAAAATTCTTTAATTTTAATAACCATATGCAGATTGGAAGGGTTTTATCAACATTAAGTGCTTTTGACTTTCAAACCAGGATGGAGGATCGCTTCATATGTCTCCAAGTTTTCTCATAGCTATAGGTCTTGTGATGTCCACACAAATTAAGACAAAACACTAGCTTTCCAGATGCAAAAGACAATTAAGTGCATTCTCAAATCCTCTGCTGAACAGCCAGTAATAAATGGCAATATGAATCTTGCTTTGCAGATAATTTGAGTGAAGTTTCACATCACATTGAGACTTGTTTGTCTTAGTTGCCCCATATGATGGTCCCTGAGAGGTTTTATTTTTCTAACCTTGCACAAAAAAATAAATTAACTAAATGAGAGCAACTACAATGCCGGGCCAAAAAATCTCCATTCTTTAAACTGCATGTTCCAAACTCTATTACCCACCCACTTGACAGTGACCCATGAATCATAATGCAACCTCTGTTACACACACACACACACACACACACACACACACACACACACAAAAGCTTCAAAGACAATACCTAAGAGTTGTAGTCATACTGAAATATAACAAGCAATAAGAATCTGAACACACAATTATTTTATTAACAAATTAATATTGATTTCTTGACATTAACCCCTTGGACTTTTTTTAATAGACAAGAAAAACTGATATTTTTTGCAAGCTGAACGTTACCTTAAAATATTTCTTCGTAATGTCACTGACAATGGTGGTGTCAAATGGAATGGGACAAAGGCTGTCTTCATGATCAAACACCTTCTTAAGAACCAACTGTGTAATCCAATAAGCTGAAAAACATAATTCAATTATCATAACTTAGACACAAAGGATTTGTAAAAATATTATCAAAAACAGACGAATACTGGCAGAACTGGACCCAAGGTGAAATAATTAACTCAGGCTTTATATGTTGTTTAGTATATATTAGCAAAGATTTTCATATCCTCTTACCTATGATTTGCATTGACTTAGTACTATCAGATTTTACATATAAATGTAAGAGAACACATTCAGTAACAGCCACTTTACAGAGTTACCAAATGGTCAAATAAGTTATCACTGTAATGTGATAGTAAAATCAGCCATCTCCTTCATATGTACCAGTAGATAAAATTAAAGGTTACAAGCCATGCTCCAACATTTTTCTGTTTACATCAGGTTTGCATTACATGATTAAAAGTGTGTTATACTTGGACAAAAAGAACAAAAAAAGAGTAAAGAAAAAAAATAATTTAATTTATAATAATAATAATAATTTTATAATAATAATAAATAAATAATAAAATAATTTAATTACTCGAAAAAGACGTATACAATGGAGTTACTATGCCTTAGTTATGATTTCCCACCTAAAGAGGATGCCAGCCAAAAATGATGCACATTTATCCCCACAAGACGAAGTACATGCTTCTTGTTGGCGAAAAATAAAACATCATAAACCATGGAAAAGGAACATTTAGATGAAACTATTGAACACTAACTTACTGTTCAGCCTGATATCGATATGTGTGCGTGATGCACTAGATTGTGTTGCTTTCAAAACAGTTCCATTGTTTCAATTTATTTTGAAAATTCCCATTAATACAGGTAAAACTGAATCAATGTTGGCTTCTCTATGTCAGCCGAAATTATTGTAGAAAAAAGAAGGAAAATAAGCACACTTAAAAGAATCCAAAGGAACCAAACTTGACTTCCTTATGTTGGCCCACTTCATAAGAAAAATCGGCACAATTAAAAGAAACCAAAGTCAGTTTCGGGGGTTGTTAGCTTTTTAATAAAATAACCTTTGTATTTGATATCCTGTCAGAAAGTTTAAGGAAAGAGTTTATTGCTCTCTCTCTAAGTTGGGTTTATCCATCACTCGGGCTACTATTTATTTCCCTGATGTGATCATAATTTATGTTTGCAGGGCAAATAGTGCACACAACAAAAACATGCTTTAAATACAGTTTTGTAACCCATTATAGCAAAAAGATCATAATTTGCACTCACAGGGAATGTATTTTAAAATATGATTTTTATTTGCGAGATACTGTTGTATAGTTAACCTAGCAGCAGGCAGGGTGAACCCTACAAAATTTTGCTTGAGTCATAACGAAAAATAAAGGTTCATACACAGGCTGAAAAAAAAGTCAATAACGCTAAACCAAAGTCTCTAACTGAGTATATTTCCACACGCCCGACTTTGTCATGAGGTTAGTTCAGTTTGTTATACTATTGTTGACATATTTTTTCTGAGTTTGTAAGGCGATTTTGTTTACCTGTAATGCACCTAAATTGTTGTCCTTCACCCGCTGCCTGCTGCTCTTGACAGTCAAGGGGCGCTAACCGAAGATTTTATCTAGACTAACACGATATTGTGATCTTGGATCATGTAGATTTTTTGTTATCAATCCAAACGGAACAGATTGTGCTTTCGAAAATAAATTTTTAAATTTATTCATATCCATGTCCCCTAAATACCAAGTATAATAAATATTCTGCAGGGTATAATTATCTACTCCATTAAACTCAACAAGAATATTACAGTTATCTCTGATCACCTTAGGAATTTGTGTATATCTGAGTAACATAAATTACATCTGTGTTATTGTGTCTACCTCGAGAAAATATTCTAGCTGGATTAGATTGTTTGTCCAGCATCACATCATCATATACTACGAGATTATTAATGAATCCATCTAAGTCATCTACAGATGGGGCTTCATCTTTATCTGTGATAAAGTTAATAATATTGTCACCGTCTTTATTAACAGATTTTGCTTTCTCGTTAAAATCCTTAAGTACTTCGCAACAATTCTGATCATCTACAGACGGTGCTATTAAATATAGTTTGTTCCATCTCAGCCATCTCATTAATAAATTTAACAATAATCATGTTTTACCTAATCCAGATGGACCTATTATAATCATTCTTAGCGAATTTGGTAATGCTGGATGGTGCTTCACTGGTTCCTGTTTTTGTGTAGCCAAAAAAATCAATTATTGTGTCCATATTATTAATAACATGAGTCTATATTGTGTCCGATGTAGATCATCTACACCCACCACTGGATTAACAACAATAATAACAAAAAATAAACGATGTGCATTAACAGGTAAATGTGTAAAATGTGGTACACAAAAATATAAATTTATCTCAGGGACAACAAAGATAGGTGGGGATATTGCTGCTTCTTTAAGAAAATTACCTGGATTACCAAGGGCTAGGTATATTGTAGAGAAACACCTTCCTGGATATAATTACTATGGTCCTGGAACTAAACTTGATATCCAACTTGATGATCAAGATCAACCAAGACCAGGAGAGAATCCAGTAAATAAGATTGATCAAGCATGTCATGTTCACGACGTTGCTTATAAAAGTAAAGATTTGTAGCAGCGGCATCTTGCAGATGTAAAATTGATTCATGCCTTAAATTCTATACCTAATAAATCTGTTAGAGAGAAACTCGCCAGTTTTCTGATAAAATCCGCTTTGAAAAGTAAAATAATGTTAGGGGCTGGTAATTAATTATATACTTATTATAATGGAATCTATTTATTTATTATAGTCCTAGAGAGTATTGGAGAGGCAAAGCAGCGATCACTAAACTTGCTAAAGCAGCAAATGTTTCACATGATGTTGCTGCAAATTGGTTAGCACGACAGGCAATATGGCAAATTTATCTACCACCACCAAAAAAAATTCAATATGCACATTTTGATGTCAGTGTTCCTAACGAAGTTCACCAAGCAGATATTTTGTTTTTACCACACGATACTATCAAAACACGTGGACGAAAGTCATGCCCCTACAAATACGCATTGACTGTTGTTGACGTTGCAAGTAAATATAAAGAAGCTGAACCATTATTGACGAAGACAGCTTCTGAAGTTCCATATGCATTTGAGCGAATTTATCAGCGTGGTGGTCTACGATGGCCAGAACTATTACAAGTAGATCCTGGTAAAGAATTTCTTGGTGCAGTATTATCTTTGATGAAAAAACATAATGTTAAAATCAGACGAGGGCATACTGAAATTCATCGTGATCAAGCAATCGTTGAACGATTTAATCGAACACTTGCTGAGCGGTTATTTGGATATCAATATGCAAAGGAAATATCTGCTGACTCTAAGTCCGGTGAGAGATCTCGTGAATGGGTTGCAAGGCTACCAAGTGTGATATCTGCATTAAATAATGAAAGTACTTGTGCAACTTCCATGAAACCTTCTAATGCAATAACAAAAAAATATATACCACATAGCGATGAATACAGACGAGGTCAACAACCAGTATTATGTAATGTGATTGTGAGATATTTATACGAACCAGGAGAGCTGGAGGGTGGCAAAAGACGATCTACTGACCCTATCTGGAGTGTGACCACACATACAATTTCTAGCTTAGATCCACTGGAAGACCTGCCATATACAGACTAGATTCGACTGCTCCTCAACGTGGATTTGTTCATGAACAATTGCAAGTAATTCCTAGAGATACACAATTACCGCCACCTTCACTTATGTAAATTAGCACCTCTGCTTCGATTACATTCAAGACAGGTCAGCATCACATTTTCACGTGTGACCAAGATCACTATTTATTCTGTCTACGGTAAATTGTCTTGGATTATTATTCGAATATTGCCATAACATTATTGTGTTACAACTTGCACAGTAATTATTCATTAGTTGTTTTATATATATATATATATATATATATATATATATATATATATATATATAAAAGAATACAAATCATATGGCGAATAACAACCTTTTCAAGCGCACTGGATCCACCAAGGGATCACGTGTGTCAGGGATTGATTAAAATAGATGCAATAAACTGATGACGAACAGTGCGAAACTAGTAACTAACTAGCCTGAGAAACTAGTAACTATATAAATAAATAAGTAACTAGCCTGAGCGCTTTTGACTCTTAATGAGTCTTTTTCAAAGGCAAATACAAAACATATATAAGACAAACAAATAAACACAAAAACGTTGTGTTTGCAAACATCTACATGGCTGTCTCCACATGAGGTAAAACTATAAATACAACCAGCTTGTATAGACTTGTTGCGGATACTGAAAACTGTGTATAATTCCCTAAAAGTCTACAAGCCAAAGCGACATATTTTTACTTTTTAGTATATTTATGTAACGCAGATTATATCCCCGATATTTGATTCTATACTGGTTATTCTTATAGTAAAAATTGAAGGATACTAAGAAGATTTAGAAAAAGTTAAATTCTACTAGTGCATAGTTTTCTTTTTCTAGTTTCAATGTTCTAAGGCGGCGTATCCAGGATGATTCCTTTTCTTCCTGGTTTCGGAACTCCAGCTGTGGTTGTTAGCAATAGCGATAAGTGTTACATCACTGAAAGTGTGGCCAGGGGAGGAGAAGTGTTCTGCAACCGGGCTTCTGTACAGCTTTTTTGTCATCCAATCAGATCTATGAAGGTTTATCCTTTTGTGTAGCTTTTCAGTACTGAAGGCCACAGATCTTACATGTGATGAGATAAATCACATTCTCTGTTTTACATGTTTTGTTTGGACCATGTATGTTTAGTTTTTCTTTAGTCAGTGTGCTAGTGAATGTCCTGGTCTCTATCATATGTTGACAGGTTTTGCATCTTTTATAGCTACAGGGTCCAGATTGACTAGGTTTGTTTTGACTAGTGATTCTACTACAGAATCCAGGGATAGCACAGTCTGTTCTGTCTGGTATATATTTATAATTATTTGTAATACAAAAATCCTATATACCTTGATTTCTGTCATAGGAATCTGGAATGACTCTGTATGTGTATATATATATATATATATATATATATATATATATATATATATATATATATATATATATATATATATATGAGAATTAATTACTAGGTCGTCATGCGAGTATGTCTGCTACGCACTGAGCTTATATAACACCGATTCAGTGCCATCATTTTATGGTGATGTGTGCTTAGTCGTGACGGTATATGGGTTGGTGCGTGCAGGCAAAGTGATGGGTGCCATTTACTCACGGACCTGGGTTCGAAACTCGGTAGAGTATGAATTTAATTTCTCTATCCTGTATGATAGTATTGTTTGTATTAAACTATTATTTCTGCCCACTATTATCAAGATTCTACTACATAATCCCGGGATAGCACAGTCTGTTCTGTCTGGTTTATATTTATAATTATTTGTAATACAAAAATCCTATATACCTCAATTTCTGTCATAGGAATCTTGTACGACTGTGTGTGTGTATATATATATATATATATATATATATATATATATATATATATATATATGAGAATTAATTACGTGAGTATGTCTGCTACGCACGAGCTTATATAACACCGATTCAGTGCTATTATTTTATGGTGATGCGTGCTTAGTTGTGAAGATATATGGGTTGGTGCGTGCAGGCAAGGCGATGGGTGCCATTTACTCGCGGACCTGGGTTCGAAACTCAGTGGAGTATGAATTTAATTTCTCTAACCTGTATGATAGTATTGTTTGTGTTAAACTTTTTTATTTCTGCCCACTATTATCAAGATTCTGCTACAAAATCCAGGGATAGCAGTCTGTTTTGTCTGGTATATATATATATATATATATATATATATATATATATATATATATATATATATATATATATATATATATATATATGTTGCAAAGTCTGATTATTTTCTTTGAAATATATCAATTCATCAATTTCATTTTAATGTAATTATTTCCTAAAATCTTTCATAGTATCTTTATGTTGTTTTAAGAAAAAAAAATTTTCAAACTATTGTTAAGTTAAGCCGAATCGTCTTTCATGTTGGGCTGAATTGTCTTAGACCAAATTGACTCTAATCCTGTGTTAATGAAACAACTTTCCCATCCTCTCACTCTATTCTATCTCGCAGCTTGAATTCACTTTTTCTGATAAACATGGTCCTTCGAAAAAAGAATCATTTTTCCCCATCATCACGCTTTTGGTTACATCCATATGCAACACTGTGCATCATATTTGCTGTACAAAAGCACTATTGTAAGATATATTACATAGACATTTAAGTCAGAAAAGTAAACACTTGAATGGCTAGGTTGAATAAATGTACATCATATCCGTGTTCGGCATGCAAAAACTACAGTGTTTACAAAAATTTCCGAGTAATTTTTTCATTTACAAAAGTGGATTTTTAAGTCTAATTAAGTATTTTTATGGTGTGCATACATAACAAATGCGTTTTGTTTATGACTATAATAATATCACACGTTTTTACAATATAGGTGGTTGGTGACCTGTAAGCTCAATAAGTACACCACTTATCTGATATCCCCTGCATCACACCCACATTAGGTGAGTGTGTGAGGATCATGCACTGATAATTTGGCATGTAACAAGGTTCTTTGAGAATTTATAAATATTCCTTACTGATAGAAATTACTAATGTACTGGCACAGTAAAAAAAAATACCATGGTATGTACCACAGGAAAAAATAACGTGGTAAACCAGTGCACACCTCTACAAACTAGATCACTTAATATTCCAAAATGACTTGAAATAATCTTACCAGAACCTTCATCCCCCATGAGGTGTCCCACATCTGAAGGCACTGTTATCTTAATTATCTAGTTGACAGTTTGACCCTGTTCCTGCAATCAATACAATTCCACCTGCAAACAGAAAAATAATGTCTACTTGTGCAACCTTCATTAAAGTCCATGCCTGGGGATGATTTAAGCAATACAGTCATGAGGGTGCCCATCATTTTGCTAATTAGACTCAAAAGCACCTTTCACCGTTCTTTAATCTGCTATCTTCAAATCCATCCTTTTTGTGTCAGCAAATTATTTTGTATTATAAGCATATTATCAACTCCAGTGCCCCTTCACTCAAAAAGAGTAAGGTCCAACAGTTACAACATTTCACTTGTCTCAATCTACATTTTCCACCAAAAGTTCACACCTGAAGCTAAAAGTGAGTGACATTTCTGGCACTGACGCCTACATGAGTAAATTATTATACATGAGAGTAAATTATTAATCAGTGACATAGATATCTAGTAAAGGTAAACAAGTTTATTTCATTTTTCAGCGCATAGAAGTAGGAAAGGAGAACACTACCTTTTCTGTCACTCTCCTTGAGATAAATCCATATAATAAATTGGTAACAATACAAAAGACAGTTACAGTGACCTACTTATTGTATATATGAGCTACTCATTTTAATAAATTGGATTTTAATAAATTGTTGACAATACAAAAGACAGTTACAGTGACCTACTTATTGTATATATGAGCTACACAGCTTTGGAAATCCAAGGACCCTCAAAAAGAAAGCACCAATACTTTCTTGAAGAGAACTACGCTGAGATCAAGCAGTTGCTGGATGAGAAACACCGCCTCCACCAAACCTACCTTAACAACCCCAATTCCACTTCCAGTAAACATGCATTCATCAACATATGCAGAACGGTTCAGCAAAAACTCCGTAAGATGCGAGACACTTGGCTTAGCAACAAAGCTGATGAGATACAGTGCTACGCAGACAAGCATGACATGAAAAACTTCTACAATGCCCTGAAAGAAGTGTATGGACCTACATCTTCTGGATCATCACCCCTTCTCAGGACAAATGCTAAGACTCTAATTACTGACAAAGAGAAGATTCTTGAACGATGGGCAGAACATTTTGACAGTGTCTTGAATCGCCCTTCATCCATCAATGAGGAAACCATCAACCATCTCCCTCAATTACCCATCAACGAATCACTGGATGACTCTCCAACCTTGCTTGAGACACAGAAAGCGATTCATCTGCTCTCCAGTGGCAAAGCTCCCGGCTCAGATGCTATCCCAACAGAAGTCTACAAGGAAGGGGGTACAGCCCTGATTGAAAGGCTCCATGAACTGTTCTTGCTGATGTGGCAGCAAGAGACAATCCCGCAGGAATTCAAAGATGCTTCCATAATCCACCTATACAAACGCAAAGGAAACCGACAGGCCTGCGACAACCATCAAGATATTTCCTTGCTCTCAATTGCAGGAAAGATACTCGCCAGAATCCTACTGAATCACCTCACTATGCACCTTGATCAGGGACTCCTGCCAGAAAGCCAATGTGGATTCCGAAAAAATTGTGGGACTATTGACATGGTGTTTGCTGCAAGGCAGCTGCAAGAGAAATGTCAAAAGCAAAATGAGAATGTATGGAATAGAAGAGGCATCAGCATCATGACCAAACTAAAGGTCTACAGGGCAGTTGTACTCCCCACATTACTCTATGCATGTGAAATGTGGATGTTGTATCAATGCCATGCCAGGATGCTGAACCGCTTTCACACAGCATGCCTCAGGAAAATAATTAATATCAAATGGCAGGACAATGTCCCAGACACCAAGGTACTAGCCAAAGCAGGCCTCTCCAGCATTCACACAATCCTATGCAGTCCCCGCTACGCTGCGCGGGACATGTTGTATGCATGCCAGACCACCAGCTGCCTAAGAGACTCCTCTATGGCGAGCTACAGCAAGGACAGAGCTCCCATGAAGGTCAGAAGAAACGCTTCAAAGATAATTTGAAAGCTGCATTGAAAGCGTTCAGCATAAACTCTGACTTATGAAAGCAAACAGGTAGCGATCGAGTCATTTGGCGTTCCTATCTTCACAAAGGCTCCAAGCTGTGTGAATTGAGCAGGATAGCAGCTGCAGAGCTAAAGAGGCAAGTCAGAAAAGCATGTGCCAGCGACCCTCCTGGAGATATCCCACTTATCCAGTGTCCATTCTGCAAATGAACCTTCCGTGCAAGGATTGGCCTTATCAGCCACCTGCACACACACAGAACAGAACCAGCCCCTCCAACTCACGGATGACTAGAGTGGTCTTCGTCGACTTGACAGATGAACAACATATGAGCTACTCTTTCTGAGATGAATCAATACATCAATTTTATGTGTAAATGAAATAGGAATCAAGACTTAGGACATAATGAACCAATAACGTGAGTGAAAAGAAATGGGAAAAATGCAGCATCCTCTCCCACCTTCCTTGGTGATGGTATATTCAAATATAAAAAACAGCATTGATCAATTGACATATTATCAGTGTTAAACACATACTTAAAGTAAAAACATATACCCAATGACAAACTGCATGGTCTTAGATATGTTGGCATATTATTTGTGAATAACACTTGCTCAAATGATAAACAGCAAAAACTGTTATATGTGGCATTTTATCTGTGTATAACACACTCATAAACAAACAGCATACTTTGATCTTCCAGCATATTTATCTGTCTCAAATACAAAGATATACAAGCATCAAAGACCTAGATTTGCTGGCATAATATTCATGTATAGCACATACCCAAATATAAATTGTACTGACCAAGGTTTGCTGGCATATTTATCTCTTGATAACACATATCCTAATACACACTGCATAGACCTAGACCTGCCAGTACAATTATCTGTATATAACACAGATGCTATTGCAAAGCTTACCTTTTCTGGTATGGAATTACCATCATCTTTATAACAAAAATTCATTATCCCATTGACAAACTGTCAAACCATAAGATCACAGAGCCAATCTGCTTCCATATCACTAACCCATGAGCAGTTGTCATCATCTTTTTTTCAGACTATGAAATTAATATTGATTCTATTTAAAACACTGCAGTATACTTTACCTTTAGTACATGTCTTAAACAAACACAAGGCATTTAACTGTGGTTATTATTGATATTAGATGTCCGTCTAATGAAAAATAGCTGTTGATAGAATACTTAAATCACCTGTAGCTGTAGTATTTTCTCATCAGTTATGTTAATTTTTTTATGTCGCCGAACCCTAATATCTTGAGCACAAGAGTCCCTAATTTGCGAATTAACATCGGTTATCTCGATCTCCATGACTAATCGCTGGCGATTTTTTCCCCTTATTGGTGACAAAAATGTCCCATCTGGCGACAGACATTTTGGTTATTTAATTTGTACAAACAATCGTAAATTTTGACCGGATAAATAAAAGAGAGAAGGGAAGGAAGCTACAAACTTAATTAAGTAATGCATTGGAATCAATTAGTACACAAGGACAGTGCATTGTTCCATCATAATCTGCTTATGCTGACAACATAGGACAGAGTACTGTATGTTTTGACAATCAATTATGCTACCGTACTATACCTACAACTGACAGACTTCTGAAGACGTGAATAGAACAGATAAAATTAATGGAATGGCTAGTCCTTCTGTTTGTTGGTTGTTACAGACACTTAAACTCAGCAAGAAGAAATAGGAAACAACAAATAAATAACTTTTGCATAATTAAAAATAATTATTTCTCAAAATACAGGAGGAAAAGATTCCCTATATTGGGAGTTAACTACAGTAATATATACGGTCCAATATTGCCAGGTGTTGACGCGTATAAGTTTCATTCCAGGGAATGGAGATACTATTTTGCAAGAATAGGGTCTTTTGATTTTTTAATTTACATGTACTTCTTGCGCTTATGCCTTATCAATAAAATGATTGTACTTGGTTCTGAGATGTCAGAGTCAAATGACTGGTTAGCTTTTGTAAAAACGAACTACACCTGCACGCTTTTTGTGATTTTGTGAACGATCTTTGTGTTTGCAATGTTGAAGAATATAATAAAGGTTTGTATCTAGAATCGATGGTGGTTTGTATTGTATACTGGTAAATCTCTGCTGTTAGTTGGTGCAGATATGCCTTTTGTTAACAAACATCTATGTATATTTTTATTTTGTATATTTTTATAACATGAAGATCCCTTCAAACAAATTGCGGCAACGCTGTAGTGTAAAAAAACATCCATAAAGACATGCATGTACATTCTCATTATTAACACACATCATGTACATACTGAAATTTCAAGCACATGTTATTATATTCATGCCATATTGGTTTTCGTTTATCTCAATCATCGGTTATCTCAATGTTTTTTGGCAAACCCCTAGGCCCGCGACATAACTGGGTTCAACTGTACTGAAATAAAATTAACAACTTATGTCACCTTTCTATTATGGATCTGTTCTGCTTCCTCTCCAATTCTCATGTAAATTTAATAAACACTGCAACAACCTTTAAAAGTTTGTCACCATTTCAGATCTTTCAGCCCCAATGATACACAACAATGGATATTTTGAAAAGTTTTCAGGGAGATTTCAACCATATTAAGCAGAATTTCATCAGTCTTTAAGGTAAAAAAGCAGTCATATGTTGAACTCATTTACAAAAAGTGATTGCTTTTCAACATTTCAAGATTTAAGCCAATTATAGTAATTAAATTCTAAAATTATACAGAAAACCTGTCTTGAAAGACCACTGCTATGTGAGACCACCTGTCTTGAGTGAGCACACTGTCAGTGCACAAGTTTATTAATTATATAGTAAGTATTATTACCTGTTATGAGAGACCACCTGTCTTGAGAGTCCATATTTTTGGGCAAAAGAGGTGGTCTTTCAAGACAGGTTCTACTGTAGTAAACAGCATTGTATATAAAAACTACAAACCTTAAATAGAACCCCCCCCCAAAATCGTTGGTGTCTTCTTTTTCTTATAGGTTGGTTATGTACAGTTCTTCTAAACAAACAATAAAATTTAAGACAAAATTTTAAGATATTAAGTAACATTTAACAAAACAGTCAAGAATGTTTTATTGCAGATTTATTTCCAGAACAATAATTTGAGCTTGCCATTGATTTTTTTGGTACATTTTAGTTCCTTTCTATACTTGTTAGTGCCTTTTTAATGTTCATAGTACTTTCTTAGTGCTCTTAGTGCTTCTAGTGGTGTTTGGCAAGACAGACAAGGTAAACATCATGTTCAACTCAAAAGTTTGTAAAGTCTACTGCAACCTTTAAGTTAATTAAATCCAGTACAGTTTCACAAACTGCAGTTCCAAACACTACAGGGCTCAATTAGCTTTTTCATATCTCTTGATGTAATCCTTCAAAAAATAAACTATATTTCACATGGTTTTTGATGATGGGGGCAGTCATCTATACCACCATACTAGAGACTCAAATCAACACACGCCATCCAGTACTCAAAGGAAATTTTCGTTCAACAGAGGACCTGGGCTGGTGACTTAAAAAAAACTCACAAGCCCTGACCGAAAGTCCACAAGCCCAGACAGTTCATATCTGTCAACTCTCAAGTGGGTAGATAAACCTCCTGATTTTGGGGGTATTTCCATGCCAACCTCCTGATATCATACTATCTTTCGATATTTCATGGAGAACTATGAGGCGCCATAGCAGACAAAAGCTGGTCCAATGAGAAAGTTGCAGTTGAAATTTCAATGTCATATGTCAAGAAATCTAACATCACATGCTGAATCAAATTGCATGTCCTTAAAGTTCCATTTTCTAGGTTGAGATTTTAGATTGTATCTGTTGAATTAACAGTAGTGATTGAAAGTTATATTTTCTATGTTAAGTTTTTAGATTGTGTCATTAGAATTACACAGCGGTGGTTGAAATTTCAATTCATACGTTGAGAATTTCCAATTCACATATTGGTTAAAAAAGTTTATGTTTAAAGTTCCATATCATATGTTGAGAATTTAGATTTCATCTGTTGAATTACACAGCACTGGTTGAAAGAACTTTATGTCCAATGTCAAGGTTTTAAATTAAATTGCAGTTGTTGAAATTTTAATGTCAGATGTCTTAAGAGTTTCAATTTAACATGTTGAATCACATTGATTTTGCTGAAGGTTCCATTTTGTGTGTTGAGATTTTAGATTGTATCTGTTAAATTACACCATGGTGGTTGGAAATTTTTATTGTTCTTTGTCAGAATTACTATTTTTATATAGTGAAATGATATGTTGGTGTTAAAAGTAAAATTACACAATGTCCACTTTAACAATTCAAAATACTGAGTATTAAGATACATCATTCGTGGATTTAATTATGAGGTGCCATTACATTTCAAGAATTTACCAAGTTACCATTTACAGGTTGAGAAACTACTGTGAATTTCTTTGCTAGAGGTCACTATCGTGAACTGAATGTGTTACTTTTAAACAAGGAGGCTGCTTCTCATTGCTGTAAAATTCAACAGACGAAATCTAAATACTCACCATTTGAAATGCAATTTTCAGTTACATTCAACATGTGAATTAGGGATTCTCAACATATGATAATGAAATTTCAACCACTGTTGGGTAATTCAAAATATACACTGTAAAATGTTGACATGGGAAATATAACTTTAAACCACCACTGTATAATTCAACATATAATCTACAAAATATTGATCCAGAAAATGGAACTTTAAGGGAACGAAATTTGATTCAACACGTGATATTGGATTTCTCGCCAAATAACTGAAATTTCAACTGCAGCTTGCTCACTGGACCAACCTTTGTCCGTTATGGTGTATCATAGAGAACTCCAGATTAAATTGTCAATTTTCAGTTTTCGGAAGAAAAGACCCCATACATAAACAGATATATCATAAGCAATCCAAAGATGCCATATTCTATTCTATCACTTGTGAATACAGTTGTGATGAAATATTTAAAAAGGTTTTTTCATCAGTAAATAGAATCTAAAGATTTAAACATTCACATAAATTTTTTACTTTTTTAAGCCTCCACAACAGTACTATAGTAGTCCCCTCTTGAACCAGTGGCCACCCACTCCTTACGGCCAGAATCTGAAGGCACTGACAAATTTGTGTTCAAAATTAAACCCCATGAAAGACCACCCGGCTAACGCGACCAGCAGCCAGCACATTTGTGCAAAAATATAAAATTTACCCCTTACAAGTTGCCGCATTTTATTTTGTAATATGTATCCAGAACCAATTTTATTCATAGCATGTGTTAAGTAATCTGATTTGTTTCCCCATGTCAGGTTTTTGTTCTTGAAAGAAGTGTTGACTAAAGTACATATACCACTAAGGTTAATATTATATCATTTACACCTCACCAGAAGCAACATTTATTCCATAAAGCCAAGAAAGACTCAAATTTTAATCCATACAAAAAGGTAAGTACACATAATCCAATTATCCTTACTTTAACATAAGATGTCTGGTTTAGCCACTGATTATTGATAAAATTACACTTATTAATAGTAGTAACAGCTGAGAAGTGGCAGTATTTATGTATAATACACAAGTCAGCAGGAAAATGTTTGATAGCCTTTATGGCTTCCTTTTGTAAGTTATTGAACTTGTTCACTTCCATAATTAGTGGCTATTACAATTGACAATGGAAAATGGAGCAAATGGAAAGAGAATTGCATATGTACCAAAATTTAAACATTATGCAATGTGCATGACAATAACACCCACTTGCATATCAAGCTTAATAAGAACTCTTAATACATATTCTGTTGAAATTAGTCAACTATTATAACAACAAGAACCGTTCAATAATTAATGTTGCTTTTAAACAAAGATATTAAATGCTTTGAAAACTGAAGCTTTCTTACATTACATATACTTCTCACAAAAAATTTAGTCCCCCTCTGGAATGGCCTCCCGCTTTATAGGGCCACTTTCCTGGTGCAGAAGGGGTGGCCGTATAAGAGGGAAACTACTGTATATTAAAAAAATATTTAAAAACATAAAATTGTCACTAATCAGTTTCAATTGAATGATCACTGTGAATTTTCGCTGCAAACAAAATTGCATCTCCATTCCCACCAAAGAAACTCAGCCAGTAAATATTTGGCATTTCTCTACCATATATGTAAACCTTAATTACCATGATTAAATTAAAAGAATAAAAAATATACCACAAACTAAATGTGCCCCAAAGAACTAATTCAGAGTAAATATTTTATTTAGTAGACAGTGTTACATGCCTTACAAGTTAAACCTAAGGAAATAAGGTGGGATATAAAACATGTGAAAAACAGTTGTTTTAAACTGTTAAGACCTGGGAAAAACTGCAGTTTTAAACTGTTAAAATGAAGGCCTAGGCATTGTAAGTTACTACAAAATATGGCATTGTTTATTTGCCAATCAATTGCTGGTGCTTATAGACATGCATTGTAGAACATGGTTTCTTTGTGATGTATGTCTGAAGGGCAGTCCTTTTCACAAGATTAATTCAAGGATAAGGATTAATTATTAATTAGTCACACAGATCTTATGCTTCTGTACTTATGTCTAACCTTAAGCTATTATGCAGTTGAGCCACAGCTGACCAGAATATGAAAAGGGGGTCTTGTTCTGGTGAAAAAAAAGTCTGTCACAGAGAAATGGCATGTCCCACAGGAGCTCGCACATTGGGGCAAAGGGGTTTGGGCAATAATCGCCTCCCACCAATTTCACTTTTAATCATGTTTGACCTATGATCCATAAAATTTCATGACTGACCACTACATGTCAAACCCACCCCCAAAATGTTTGTGCGGGCACCTCAGGAGCGTCCTTTGAGAATTTCACCCTTATTGCACCTGGAAGATCGGTTAATATTTATTGAAACCAGAGCTTAAAAAATGCCTCATAGAAACCTCTGAATTTTAGGTCCCAATCTCACTATTTTATTTGTTATTCTTCCTATGTGGCTTTTGAAAAGTTGACAGGTTTTCCAAATTCCAATTTCCACATGCCCAAAATTTCCCCATTTTTAATATTGTCATACAACATTGCAATTGCTACAATTCCAACATAATTTTAATAAAAATGAATTACACTTGAACACTATTCCCATAACTGAAATGATCATGCTTTGCATTCCATATTTGCAGTAAAATTCGACTTTAAAGAAATGCTGCCACTGTTCACAAACTTGTCAAAAATATTATACATATTGACTTAAACATTCTCATTCAAGGCAATAATATGTAATAACCTAAGTTCTTTTACAAGCATCTATCATCTCTTTGATTTACCTATAATGGGTTGTTGAAATTCCTGATCCTACCTAATAAATTAGCACAACTGGTAAACCCAATGCAACCTTCAACACATCTCACTAGCTATTGTCAGCCAGTTAATGTGAAACTTTGATTTTGTTACTGGCCACTGTTCCTTTAATTTAGAAACATACTGAAGTGGTTAAATGTCCATTAAAATGCCAGGAATAAACAGACACAAAACTTGGTCAGTTTTATTTACTGGTAATTATTTATTATTCTTTAAAAAAAGTATGTATCAAAATTGATATCATGTAGAAATATCATATTCTTAACTACAATATAATTCACTTTCATCTATGTCGCGTTTCACGCATCTGATCTATCAGTTCTAGCAACTTTAGCACAGTTTTGAATCTCACTGAAATCTTCATCATTTTTCCATTTAACAACAAAATACTTGTCTAAATTTGCAAATGGCATTTTGTCCAAGTCTCTTGATTTCAAGTTCACAGGCAATATTTATATGGCTACAGTCGGAAATGAAATCAATAACAGTTAACATGCTGGGCTTCACTAATGTCACAAATTGTAATTTTGTTTATAATATTGGCAACAAAATATACAATATGGCGATATTTTCGGTGACAACATTTTTGGCGGATAAAAACTGTATATACAGTCTTTGGTTTGGAGTAGAAAAATTCAAAGGCATTGTGATAGGAAGCCACAAACTTGGATAAAAAAATGCACTTGAATCTATCATTACATAAACAAATCCTTATTTCATATTGACAAA
The DNA here is from genome assembly GCA_016746295.1 of Potamilus streckersoni. Lineage (NCBI taxonomy): Eukaryota > Metazoa > Mollusca > Bivalvia > Unionida > Unionidae > Potamilus > Potamilus streckersoni. The sequence goes on from JAEAOA010001869.1 coordinate 223,288, forward strand.
CCACCCTAACAGTGCATTGTTATATCATTATCCACTTATGCTTATATCTGGCCTTGGTACTGTATTCGGGCGTCGGGATAACAAACAGTTTGAGTAATGATGTCCACTAAACATAACTGTTGTCCTTCCATCTTTCTTTCACAATAATCTCAATATTCTCTTTATTATTCTGCACTAATAAAATCTTTTCAGAGCTTTACCGTCTCTTTCATTCTCATATGTTGCTTATTGGATGCCATTTAAAAAAAAAATAATCATGCATCACAAAATAAGCAGTTTAAAGCAACTGATGTACTCTAGTAAAGTAAGTCTGATTTTTCAACTAATTCTAATTAATCTAATATGAAAAAAAACAAACACGAACAAGCCAGCATTCAGATTTTGCCACAAATAATTGTATTGCTACAAGCTATGCTTTAATTACACAGGTCTGTATTTTATGGGTAATTTCTGTAAAGTTTATGACAAAATTGTAAGGGCTGGCAGGTCTGGTTTTTCTTTAAATGCAACAAATTTTTCTCCTGGTTCTTTTTTTTTTACCTGGAGAAAAAATAAAAATGTGAGAGTACAGGAGAAATGATCACATTAAAGGAATCTCCAGCAAAAAAATGAAAGGTTGGCAGGTCAGCCGTCTTATTATTAAATGGCATATAAATCTCTCCATTTCATACACTTACATATATGAGGTACAATGAATATTGCAATTTAAAAAAAAAACTGCACTGAAAGTAATTTACCAAAATAAAATCATTTACTTTCAACTTAATTTTTTACATCTCATAGTTCTGAATGACAAAATATATGATTCTAACAAAACTTTCATGCTTTTAAAGTGGTATATATGTTTGAACATTATTTTAAAAACTTGCCCTAAAGAGACAGGTTGACCAATGTCACTGCATTTGATGTAACAATTTCCAGTTCTACACAAATGCATCTTTGTATCAGCTTCAGTATGAAATGAGTTAAACAGTAGTAATTAATGTGACTGGAAAAAGAAAGGGATAGTTTGCATGAGTCGGATAGCTACAGGTTGGATTTCAGAATGTAGATCTGAGATCCACAATATTCGGAATCACCTTATGGGAAAATGAATTCTAATCATACCATCAAGGGTAGTTTAATCCAAAAAGGGGGTAAACTTGACAACAACAACAAGTTATGTATTACTGATACATGTACTAAAAACAACTGTGTGCATAGTTTCAGGACTTGAGCAGTTTAGGAGAAGCGGTGACAAATAAATAAGAGTATTAGACAGGTAGTGCTACAATAGTCATCTCTAATGAATACCTAACATTTAATCTATAGGAAAGTGGCATCTGTAATTCTCCTACTGAATAACACATACACACTACACAAAGCTGTATTGAGTGCCTGACAAAAAGGCTTAGATGTCACTGGTATGTTGTCCAAGAGAACAAATTTTGAAAATGTCATTAAGTTGACCAGCAGTGTTAAAAAAATTAGGCAGGTATGAAGGTGGTAATGAAAGTTAAAATGTATCTCAAAACCTGGTAACACGTCCAGTCCTGCTATTAATTACTTTTAGTGCCATGTATTAGATACCAGGAGGTTTATGCAACTTTTTATTTTTCTGCTGTATTTATTCCACAAAAAGCTTCATTGATAAAACTGCTTATAAAAACATTGCAATATGCTTAACTTTTGCCACCTAGATGTAAACAGTTAGTAATAATTCAATTCACTACCCACTGCCCTTTGCCATAATTTAAAAAATAAAATTATACAGCAAAATGCATGTTATTAACATTATATTGAACAGTGTTCCACAAGACTCTTTAGTGACCACTTCAACAGTACTGTGTAATTCAGTCAGTAGAAGTCAATTCCCTTTGTTTTACTTCTGAGGTTTAGGAAAAGCTCAAAAGTACCTTTTAAAAAAAGGTAAACTTTGAGATTTCAATGTCTGCGGTCTGGAAGTTTTGATAATAGAACCCTACTGACAATGTCGGAGTTTAGTACATACCAGAGCTTGTAATGGTCTGTTTTGATCAATATGCGCTTTAATCTTAGCTTCAACCACCATGTCATGAATCCTCTTCAGGCATTCTTCCAATCTTATCAGCTAAAACAAAAGAATATTATTTAAGATTTGGCTATAGCATATATGGCATTGAAAAAAACTCAATGGATGTTTTGGGATTGGCCCCCCACACCCATATAGCAAAATATGGATTTCAATAGAATTCAGTGGATATTTTTAGATAAATGGCTATAGCAAATATTGGTGCAGAATAAGTTTGGTGGATAGTTTTGTATTTGGCAATCCCCATAATGTTGGTAATGAATAGAAAAGACTCAATAGATTTTGTTTTTGTATTTGGCCATAGCATATGTGGTATCAAATAGACTCAATATATAATTCAATTGGATCTAGCTCCTTATAACATACCATGGCATGGGATTGATTTGGTGGATATTTTTGATTTGGCAATAGCATATGTGGTAACCAATTAGGACTCAAAAGAATATGCTTTGGATTTGGCCAAATAGCAGACGTTGTAACAAATAGACTCAATAGATATGTTTGGATTTGGCAATAGCATATGTTGTTAATGAATAGACATTTAAATTTTTCTGGCTTTATTTAGCAGTAGTATACATGGCATGTAAATTAGACTAAGTGCATGTTTTTAGGCAATTGGATATAGTGTACATGCAATGTAAACCATGCTCAATGAATTTTGTTAGATTTGGCTATAATCCCATAAACTGCATTTTAATAGACTTGATAGACGTTTTGGATTCAGCATAGCTCAATTGACTTTCGTTGGCATTGGAATTTTTTGTATTTGTCTACATTATACATGTTCATTGAATTGACTTGGTGGATGTTTTTGTATATTTCCAAACCCTACAGCATGCATGGCATTTGAATTGACTTTTTGTGGATATTTTTGTATTTGTCTACAGCATACATGGCATTTGAATTGACTTTTGTGGATGTTTTTGTATTTGTCTACAGCATGCATGGCATTTGGAATTGACTTTTGTGGAATGTTTTTGTATTTGTCCTACAGCATACATGGCATTGAATTGACTTGGTGGATGTTTTTGTATTTGTTTACAGCATACATGCCAATTGAATAGATTGGTGTTTTTATCCCTTTTGTCTACATCATACAATGGCATTGAATGGATTCAATGGATGGTTATTTTAGTATTTGTCTACAGCATACATGGCATTGAATGGATGGATGTCATTTTTGTATTTGTCTACAGCAAATACAAATGGCATTGAATGGATTCAAATGGATGTTTTTGTATTTGTCTACAGCATACATGGCATTGAATAGATGGATGTTTTGGTATTTGTCAGCAGCATACATGTCATTAAATGGATTCAATGGATGTTGTTGGAAATGTCTTTTACAACATACATGGCATTTTGAATGGCATAATTGTTTACGACCCGTTAGTTTAAAGTAATGTGTGTGTTAAGAGAATGAATTTTCCTAATTAAATAAATTATTTTATTTATTTTATTTTATTTCATTAAATGTAATTATTAATATGATTATATTAATGTCAGTCTAATATGGTTGACCAAAAAACTGTTTACTTGAGTCGTAAATGTGACTCATTTGAGCATGTGCTGTGTATGATAGCAAATATTATTACAAGTAAATATTCAGGAATAGCTAATGAAAACAAATTGGCTGATACTTGGTCAGGCCTTCCTAATGTCCAGAGTATAATGAAATTGCATGCGTCCTCATGTGCATGCAATTCAAACAATATTAGTTTCATTTATATGTTTGAGACTTTTTGTAAAACATAGAGTCCCCCCATGGACAGACAGTCGTGAGTTGAGTCATACACAGTCATAGAGTCGTAAAGTCAGTTTGGAGAGTTTATTGTAACAGAGCTTAGTTATACAACTAATATTTCCTTAAAAAAATTTTTGGTATTTTTTTGTGCTAGAAGTTGTCTGTTTCGTATGTATATTGTAGAACAACATGTCCTTGTTAGAGAGCTATTTTTTACTTCATTTTTCTGAATAATTCCTCCTTTTTCCTGGAGAACAACTTAATTACTGATTTGGACAAAGACATTTTCCCCCTGAAAATATTCTAAATTGGAACAGAACAACACAAGCTGTGCTCTTATTGTTGTAAAATTCTGGAATTTTATGTTACCCTTCACCTGACATGGTCATCTGCCAGTACAATAATTATTATAAATCAGTCAAATGTTGTGATCTCATTGGTCATTGACCATGTAATCAATCTTGCATTCAGTCTGGCAGCTCTGTTTGCACTGAATTTATGTACAGTGAATATCAAGTGATCATTGCTAGAATCAAGTAAAAATTACATGTATGTTATTTTAGAAACACATCAATTTTCATATTAAATGATGGTTGCCCCACCTAGAATTATTAATGCAGCAAACTCTTTTTAAAAAACCTTACAGGTACTATTGTCTGCCATCCAATGTAACTAATAGTAATGCTGGAAAATCCTACATCTGGATATACTTCAGCTGTTTCCAGCCGGATACTACTGTCCAAGTGGGACAGGCTTGAACTGGCAACCCCTGTCCTAGGGGTACCTATAGCAAACAGAAAAACCCTCTTCAAGGTCCTTAAATATTAGTCCTCCTTTTGTAGCAAATCAAATTATTATGTCCCTATTAAATTATTGTGTCTGTATCAGATTTATGTTGCCAGCTTATATTTATACCCTATTAAAAAATGTGTCCTTACTTAACAAATTAAATTATATGTCCCTATTAAATTATGTGTCCCTATAAATTTGTGTCCCTATTAAAATTATTATGTCCCTATTAATAAATAAAAATTATTGTGTAAATCCCCCCTATAAATTGACCCAATTAAATATATGTCCTTATTAAAATGTGTTATTTTAAATTATATCCTCCCCCCATAATTAAATTATGTGTCCCTTATTATCCCTATTAAATTTTATGTCCCCAAATTAAAAATTATATTGTCCCTACTTTAAAATGTGTGTCCTTATTAAATTTTATGTCCCTATTAAAATTAAAGTGTGCTATATTCAGGAAATTGTTTATTAATTAAATTTTATGTCCCTATTTAAAATTTATATGTCCCCTATTAAATTGTGTCCTTATTAAATCTTATGTGTTCCCTATTTAAAATTAATATCAGACCCCCCCCCCTCACCCCCTATAAAATTAGTCCCCCTCCCTATTAAATTATATGTCCCCAGGGTGGTCTACCCCCCCTATTAAATTTGTGTCACTAAATAAATTATGTGTCCCTATTAAAAATTATATAAATGTTCCCCACCCTATTAAATTATATTCCCTATTAAATTTTAATGTACAAACTTATCCTTTTCCATTTTTGCGTCCTTATCGGCCATGTGTCCACTTGGGGATGCTTTATGCAAAATCCCTTAATTTGAATACTCCTTTACCCTGGAAACCTTTGTCCCCAGGGTTTATAACATTAAATAATTGGTCCTTTTTTAATGGTATGAAAATATTGCTTTACCTTTAAAGCTTGTGTCCTTAATAAATATAAGTTCCCTCTCTCTCCCCACTTTAACCACTCTCCTCTCCCTCTCACTCCTCTATCCTTCCCTTCCTTCCCCAATCTACCGCTTCTCTACTACCACCTCCCTCCTCTTTCCCTCTCTCCTCCCTCTCTCTCTCCCTCTCACTCCTCTCATTCCTATCCTCTCTCCCTCCCCTCTTTCCCTCTCCCTCTCTCCCCTCTCCTCCCTCTCTCTCCCTCTTCCGACTTCTCTTCTTTTCACCCTCCTCTCCTTATTCTTCTTCCTTCTCTCTCTTCACCCTCAGATCTCTCTTTCCTCTCTCTCTCTTTCTCTCTCTTTCCTCTCTCTCTCTCTCCTCTCTTTCCTCTCTCTCTCTCCTTCTCTCTTCTCTCACTCTCTCTCTCCCCCTACATCTCTCTTTCTCTCTTCTTTTTCCCTCTTTCCTCTTTCCCTTCTCCCTCTCTTTCCTCCCTCTCCCTCCCCTCTCCCTCCCCTCCATCCCCCTCTCCTAACCTCTCTCCCCCCCTCCCCTCTCCTCTCTCCTCTCTCTCCCCTCTCCCCTCATCCCTCTCTCTCCCTCTCTCTCTCTATCTCTCCTCTCTCTCTCCTCTCTCCCTCTCCTCTCTCTCTTCTCTCTCTCTCTTCTCTCCTCCTCTCTCCTCTCTCTCTCTTCTCTCAAATCTCCCTCTCTCTCTCTCTCTCTCTCTCTCTCTCTGTGTGAATCCTGTATTTACTGGGAGTTTTTTAGGCTATAACACTATGGATGCTGATTGTAATTCCTGTGCACGCCTGACAGCAAAAAGATTTATACAGTACATACACTGATCTTTAAAAAATTAAACATCATCTGTGTTACTGATGCAATACTATACTTACCCCACATAAGAATATTTGATTGACTTTAGTACAGATCATGGATCCAACTTCTACAATGTAACCCAAAACAAGTTAAGGCTTATATTGCAAGCTTTGATTATAGATATTTTATTTTCCAAGATTTTACTTATTATAAGTAATTCATCCTTTGTTGTTTCTTTGTTCCATTATGTTCCCTACCTGTTAATAAATCTTTAAAACACTTTTAAATTCAGTTTGTAGTAACATTGTACATTATACATTGCAGAGATTCCTATTAATCAGTGAATTTCATTTACAGATCACACAATGCAAGGATTGTGATGGAGGATACTACTGTTCACAAGAGGGCGCCACAGACTACACAGGATTGTGTGCGGCTGGGTAATTACTGCCAGTCAGGAGTGGACCGACCTAACCCAGATAATGCAGCAACAAACAGTTCATATAATGCTTCATGCCCACTGCTTGGTGGCCATACAGGTATTTAACTACTTGGGGGGAAAAAACCCAAAGTATCGATGATTGGACTCTCTCTGAATACATACTGTGCCCAAATTGAATTGTTCTGACATTTATGTCCCAATAATTTATGATAATTACAGTAAATTAGAATAATCCCAATAAAAATTACAATACTCACAATTAATAAACAATAATCCTTGTAAAAGTACAGTACTCACAATAAATCATAATAATCCTTGTAAATTAATATCTCTCAATAAATTACAATACTCACAGTACAATACAATAATCCTAGTAAATTACAGTACTCACAATAAATTATATAATAATCCTAATGAATTATAATAGTCACAATAAGTTTTTAAAAAATCCTAATAAATTACAATACTCACAGTACATTAAAATAATCCTAGTAAATTACAGTACTCACAATAAATTATAATAATCCTAATGAATTACAATAGTCACAATAAGTTTTTAAAAATCCTAATAAATTACAATACTCACAGTACATTAAAAATAATCCTAGTAAATTACAGTACTCACAAGAAATTATAATAATCTTAATGAATTACAATAGTCACAATAAGTTTTAAAAAATCCTAATAAATTACAATACTCACAGTACATTAAAATAATCCTAGTAAATTACAGTACTCACAATAAATTATAATAATTCTAATGAATTATAATAGTCACAATAAGTTTTAAAAAATCCTAATAAATTACAATATTCACAGTACATTAAAATAATCCTAGTATATTACAGTACTCACAATAAATTATAATAATCCTAATGAATTATAATAGTCACAATAAGTTTTAAAAAATCCTAATAAATTACAATACTCACAGTACATTACAATAATCCTAGTAAATTACAGTGCTCACAAAAAATTTGGATAATCCTAATAAATTACAATACAATAAATTCAAGTAAAGTAAATTACAATACTCACACAACAAAATTAGGATAATCATAATAAATTATAATCTCACAATAAATTACAATATTCAGTAAAGTACAGTAATCCTAATAAATTACAATACTCAGTAAAGTACAGTAATCCTAATAAATTACAATACTCAGTAAAGTACAGTAATCCTAATAAATTACAATACTCAGTAAAGTACAGTACAGTAATCCTAATAAATTACAATACTCAGTAAAGTACAGTAATCCTAATAAATTACAATACTCAGTAAAGTACAGTAATCCTAATAAATTACAATACTCAGTAAAGTACAGTAATCCTAATAAATTACAATACTCAGTAAAGTACAGTAATCCTAATAAAATTACAGTAAATACTCAGTAAAGTAATAACAGTACAATACCTAAATAGTAATCCTAAAAATAACAATACTCAGTAAAGTACAGTAATCCTAATAAATTACAATAACAATATTCAGTAAATTCAGTATATACAGTAATCCTAATAAATTACAGTAATCCTAAATACTCACAATACAGTGATCATAATAAATTGCAATAATTATAATAGATTAGCAAAGACATGACCTTTTCAGTTTTGTAAGGAAAATTATATTTGCAAAAAAATGTTGTATTGTTGTTGTTTGCATCTGTCCGTCTTTGAGAGGCGATGGTGTAGCTCCCTGTTTTGGTGCCTTATCTTCACCGTTGCGAGTGGCTGAAGAGTCTGACCCTTGCATGACAATCTTTGTTGCACTTGCTGCAGGTGAAGATTGATTCATGTTGAGGCTGTTGTTGTTTCGCCTTCCTCTTGGCTCTCTTCGTAGCGAGGTTTGCTTTTATTCCTTCCTCGGCATTAAATATGATATATTAGCCAAGTATTATACACAAGTTATGAAAAATTGCAACAAAATGATAAATTGAGTCATGATAAAATCTTGATGCCAAAATATCATGATTGCTGGGCATCAAGTAAAGAAATGGGGATAAAAAAAGCATTTTTAAAAAAACACCTTTGGATTATTTATCAATAACATTAATGAGTGATGGCTCCTGTATTGAAACCAGGATTATAGTGAAGCAAAATCCATGCAATGTCATTAAATTGTTCAGTCATATTGTACTTTTGTAGTCTTGCCAAATTAATTAAATCACCAAAGATTTGTTAACTGAGACTAATATATATGCAGTCTTTCAGGTTTAATGCATTGAATCAAATAAACATGATTATATATGATGTTTTTCTCATGTTCTTTTTTTCATGATATAAACAATAATCGATTTTCCAGCATTTTATGAGTGAATTAAAACTTCCAGCTCTTTTATATTTATTGCTCAGTTTTGGTCCACTGAGGATAAGAAAAAAATTTGTGTACACTTGAAAAGATTATGCTGTTCATGTAAAGTTCTGAAAGTGGATAACTTGTATCTGTGAGTAAAAATGGAAAAAGTTTTCATTTGGTCTGATACACGTCTTAAATAAGTTCATAGAGCAATGTCTGTGGAGTTTAATTAATCAGCAAATGCACACTTGGGGTATAATAAACATATCTGTGGAATTTAATTAGCAAATACATCTAGGTATAATGAATGTGTCCATCTAATTTAATTAATCTGCAAACACACACTTGTGTATTATAAAACATGTCTATGGAATTTATCATAATAATAAACATTAATAATAAAATTAATGTGGACCAATCTTTAGATGCTCTAAGTACTTTAAAATATTAGATAGCAAATACAATATATTCAATGAAAAAATTGCAAAAATTCCAAAAACAAATATGAAATTAAAAAATCAAAAACATGCTGATGATTATCAAGGAAATAAACATTGTTAAGTCTTAAAGTCTACTTTTGTAGTTGAAATAGGTGAGTTTTGTAAGCACTCTTGAATGACATCACAGTGTCTTTGGGTCTATTAGCAGCTCATTCCATGTAACTTGAATGACATCACAGTGTCTTTGGGTCTATTAGCAGTTCATTCCATGTAGCTTGAATGACATCACAGTGTCTTTGGGTCTATTGGCAGTTCATTCCATGTAGCTTGATTGACATCACAGTGTCTTTGGGTCTATTGGCAGTTCATTCCATGTAGCCTGAATGACATCACAGTGTCTTTGGGTCTATTGGCAGTTCATTCCATGTAGCTTGAATGACATGACAGTGTCTTTGGGTCTATTGGCAGTTCATTCCATGTAGCTTGAATGACATGAGAGTGTCTTTGGGTCTATTAGCAGCTCATTCCATGTAGCTTGATTGACATCACAGTGTCTTTGGGTCTATTGGCAGTTCATTCCATGTAGCTTGATTGACATCACAGTGTCTTTGGGTCTATTGGCAGTTCATTCCATGTAGCCTGAATGACATCACAGTGTCTTTGGGTCTATTAGCAGCTCATTCCATGTAGCTTGATTGACATCACAGTGTCTTTGGGTCTATTGGCAGTTCATTCCATGTAGCCTGAATGACATCACAGTGTCTTTGGGTCTATTGGCAGTTCATTCCATGTAGCCTGAATGACATCACAGTGTCTTTGGGTCTATTGGCAGTTCATTCCATGTAGCTTGAATGACATGACAGTGTCTTTGGGTCTATTGGCAGTTCATTCCATGTAGCTTGATTGACATCACAGTGTCTTTGGGTCTATTGGCAGTTCATTCCATGTAGCCTGAATGACATCACAGTGTCTTTGGGTCTATTAGCAGCTCATTCCATGTAGCTTGATTGACATCACAGTGTCTTTGGGTCTATTGGCAGTTCATTCCATGTAGCTTGATTGACATCACAGTGTCTTTGGGTCTATTGGCAGTTCATTCCATGTAGCCTGAATGACATCACAGTGTCTTTGGGTCTATTGGCAGTTCATTCCATGTAGCTTGAATGACATGACAGTGTCTTTGGGTCTATTGGCAGTTCATTCCATGTAACTTGAATGACATGACAGTGTCTTTGGGTCTATTGGCAGTTCATTCCATTTAGCTTGAATGACATCACAGTGTCTTTGGGTCTATTGGCAGTTCATTCCATGTAGCCTGAATGACATGAGAGTGTCTTTGGGTCTATTGGCAGTTCATTCCATGTAGCTTGAATGACATCACAGTGTTTTGGGGTCTATTGGCAGTTCATTCCATGTAGCCTGAATGACATCACAGTGTCTTTGGGTCTATTGGCAGTTCATTCCATGTAGCTTGGCTCTGCTAGAATGTTGTCCATCTGATTTTATTTTAACAGTGACTATAATGAGAATACAAGTTTCAAAAGACGCATATATAAACTTTTAGATGGCATGCACAGGTGGGTGAGGTCAGCTAGGTACAGTCAAAACCCATTTTCTCAGTTATGTTGGAGTGTCCAAAAAATCATCTACATAACCAGGTCCTGAGATATCAGGGTTCATGAATTCTGGTAACATAATTTTTAAGATGAGATCCATATGACCACATCTTCCTTTCATATGATGTTCTTATTCTTGTAATTTGCTTCATGTAAATTAATAATCATTGGCTTCAGCTAGTACCTTTATGAACATGGTTCATGTAATAATTAATATCTATCCCATTGTAATATGTTATTGTTTTTGTCCCTTGAGTAACTGGTAAATCCCAGCTAAAAGCACTTTGACTGGAACCATTCAGATTTATATAGCATAGTGAACAGACTGGATCAGACTGTTAGCCAGTAAAGGCTAATGAGCAGGATTGGTTCAGAATTAATTCCATTGGAGTTCCAAATGTATTCCATTATTGACTGTGCTGATGGTCCAGTAGTCTTAAATGTGATAATTTTACCAACAGTCTTGATGTAGCACAATGATAATCCTTAAGTGAATTTGCAACAATCACAAAAGTTTGATTGATACTCTAAAGTCAGTAAGCACTTTGTGATTCCAATGAAAAATTGAAATAAATAAATCCTCTCACATAATAATTGAACACAATTTAAAAGACTGGTTATACTTTAATTGTTTAAGAAAGAAATAATTAATTTTCTTTTTATTACTGCCTTTGTATAAAACAAAGACACAATAAGATGACTAGGATAAGGGTCAAAAGTTCATTTCCAGAATATTCTAGATTCTAAGCAAGATCAATTGGTCACATGTTTCCAAAAATAATTACATTATTTTAATGTGCAGCCAATAATCATGGAGCAATTTAATGTTGTTTACAAAATGATCTTTACAATCTACAATCATGAACAAAGGTAAAACACACAATATAAATCTGCATAACACCATAGAATTTAATTAATTTACAAACAGATAATGTGCTATAACAAATCTGTATATATTCTGTGTTTTTTGAGACACTTTGATGGTTTTCAAAGTAGAATATGCTGTGTGTTCACTGACTGATGCAATGTCATGTAATGTACAAAAGTCTTAATTATTACAGGTACAGGTGACATTTGCCCCCAAGGATACAGGTGTCCTGTAGGAACTATGTTGCCTATTGGTTGTACAGCTGGAACGTACCAGGATGAACTTGGACAGAGCACCTGCAAGAACTGTCCTGCAGGTACAATATAAGTCACTTTGGACATATCAGACTAAATTGGTGATTGGAACTTTTCATACATGGCATAGAATCATGTATAACCATTGATATTTATTAGGGGCTGAAATTCATGTAGCCCTTATTTAAACGGATTCACAGTTTCAATATAAAATATTTGAAAATAATACAACATTCCCAAATTTCATCATTTTGCTGCTGAAAATCGTATTCCTAAAAATTACATTTGTGTTCCAGAATGATTGGACTTGGCCCCAAAACCAATCACCCAAGACAAATGTATCATAGCCCTGTATTTAACTGTATTTCATCTCAGTGCAAGAAGTTCTGATAATTGGTACCTTAGATATTCTTTCATTACTTGGATGAAAACTTTTGCTTAAGATAAATTTCCTGTTTCTTTGGGTTGTTCCATTTGAACTTACATACATGCATACCCAGGGAAAGCATTCTGTAACAGTATATGACAGGGTAACTTGATCACTCAAGGGGTTCATATGAAAATGATAAAGCATTTTGTAACAGTATATGACAGGGTAACCTGATCACTCAGTGGGTTCATATGAAATTGATAAAGCATTTTGTAACAGTATATGACAGGGTAACTTGATTACTCAGTGGGTTCATATGAAAATGATAAAGCATTTTGTAACAGTATATGACAGGGTTACCTGATCACTCAGTGGGTTCATATGAAATTGATAAAGCATTTTGTAACAGTATATGACAGGGTAACTGGATTACTCAAGGGGTTCATATGAAAATGATAAAGCATTTTGTAACAGTATATGACAGGGTAACCTGATTACTCAGTGGGTTCATATGAAATTGATAAAGCATTTTGTAACAGTATATGACAGGGTAACTTGATTACTCAGTGGGTTCATATGAAATTGATAAAGCATTTTGTAACAGTATATGACAGGGTAACCTGATCACTCAAGGGGTTCATATGAAATTGATAAAGCATTTTGTAACAGTATATGACAGGGTAACCGGATTACTCAAGGGGTTCATATGAAAATGATAAAAATTCGAACAATGAATCTATGAGTGGTGACTGGATATTGAAAGTGTCTTCCCTGGGTTCCGAGTGTATTTTATGAAACATCCCTTACACACAAGATAGAGTTGTCTTAATATTTTTCCCCAGAGCTAGATAAATTTTTCCCACACTTGGTAAAATTATGTGTAGGCTAACTGACATCTTCCACTTGACATGGATCTAAATATTCTAATTCAAATTTTGTGCATGTACATGTCATTCTACAGTGTGTTTTTGCCAACAATTAATGCACATGGTTAACAAGTACAAGAACCTTCCATTTTGTGTGGATAGGGTAGGGAAATCTAACCTTCAGGAGTAATAATGTATCTGATGGTGAAGGTCTGACACAAATTCAATCCCCTTGTTGTAGATTTTGCAATCCTGCAAACATAGATGGGAAAGATATTTTTATTACATATGTCCCTATCTAGAAGTTGATTTTATTTTGACTTAAAGAAAAAACAGGTTACTGTGGTACAGATTAGTATAATATATAATGTCCTTGCAATGGGCAAAAGAAGGAAATAATGTCAATATACTCAATATATATCTATATATATATATATATATATATATATATCTATATATATATATATATATATATATATATATATATATATATATATAATAAGGCCATGGTTTTGCTAAAAGAAAATGAAAGTTTAGAATTATCTTTTAGCAGAAAGAATGTCTCTTGACATGAATGATATTTATTGGATGCATTTAAACTTTGTAAAGTGTGTTGAGTAGGCTCTATTTGAAATGGTATTTGAATGATTAAATTTGATTAAATCAAATTTCAAGAAAGATTCAACATTAAAATAGCTTTTAGAATAACTTTCTTCATAATTTTTGATTAACAGTTAACCAATACATGTTTGAGTAACAATTTATCTAGGGTGCATAGATTTTGAGATTTAAAAAATTGTAGGATCTCTCTCTCTCTCTCTCTCTCTCTCTCTCTCTCTCTCTCTCTCTCTCTCTCTCTCTATATATATCTATATATATATATATATATATATATATATATATATATATATATATATATATATATATATATTTTAAGTTGGGTCAAATTATACTCAACATAAACTCTTGTATCTACCATTGAAACAATTCATAAGAAAAATGGGTTTATGTATTTTTTTCTACTGATTAAATTTAACAAACTGCATAGACTTAAATCTGCTGCTACTTTATGCAATGGCAGATGGGTTTAAAGTTTGATCCAACTTGCAGATAATAATAATAATAATAATAATAATAATAATAATAATAATAATATAGTCGTAAGGAGTTTATTTAGAGAAGGTAACTTAGTTACAGAACTTATCATACCTTTAGTCATTCTAGCTGTTATGTACAATATATACAGTATAAATTATTTAAAAATATATTTAGTGCAAGCATGAATGACTCATTAGGTGACTTAACTGTATATTACAGGATACTATTGCCTTGCCAATTCTACTGATTATACAGACAAGCCTTGCCCAGCAGGTTACTATTGTCCCGACGGCACTACACGTGCAAACCAGTACCCTTGCTCATCTGGCACATACAACCCAGCTGAGAAACAAACCAATGTTAGTGCATGTAAGAGCTGTGATCCAGGCAAATACTGTCAGACCACTGGACTTCAACAACCAACTGGAAACTGCACTGCTGGGTATTACTGCCTTGGAGGGTCTACAGCTGCAATGCCAAGCATTTCTGCACAGGGTGGATATTGTAGTTCTGGATATTATTGCCCTGAAGGCAGTGTTGCACCCATTAATTGTCCAGGAGGAATGTACTGTGGAGCAACACGTCTAGCTGCACCATCTGGAAACTGTACTCAAGGTTTAATATTATATTTTTGCCTTTTAATTCTCATGATTCATTATTCACACCTGTAGACTTTTTAAGAAAAATTTTTCTAAACATCATGACTTCCTATCTTTGTTAGATTCCTGTATGCTTTTAACACAGAAGTTCCTGACTAGCAAGCCCGTCAGTTTTCTTCCTTGCTCTAATAATATACACATCGCTATGGATACCATTCAACTAGTTAAAATTTGTTTATCATTGCTAATGAAATTTGTTTCACTTTATTTTAGTCACATACTGTTGAGAATCAGCTTTTATATTTCATGGTATTAATAAAAAAAACTTTCTGTTCTGTTACAACACAGTCTCATTGCAATAACTGTTATGGCCCAAGTGAACAACATAAAGGACGTCTTTTGCTATATAAATATCAATCTGTTGGTACATTATATGATGGTATAACTGTATCTCCAGTTTGAATTTGGACATAATTAATAACCAAGCATATATTGTTGTTGTTCTGGGGCTTAACGCCATTTTTCAGCATACAATGGGCTATGCATAGTGGCCATTATTAATGATGGAGGAAGAAACCGGGAAATCTGTGGAAAGAACCATTTACCTACAAAAAGCTACTGGCAAGCTTTCTCACATATCCACATTCACCAAATCTTAGACTCCGAACCCACACAGACAGAGGTGAGATGGCAGTCATCCGTAACAGACAGCACTTTAGACCACTCAGCCCCAATGCGTTATTGGGACAATGCACTTTATGCATAAACAGCATTATCTTAAAATTACAAATATAACATTTCACATTTTATTGGAAAGATATTTATTTTGGGTCACAAATGTTTATGGACATTTCTGTTATCTAAAATATCTGCTATATTATTTTCGATAATAACTTTACCTATCATAGCATTCAAGACAGTTTTATTGCAAATTGTTTTTTTTTTTAAAAAACAGGATACTACTGTGTTGGGAATGCCACTTTACCAAATCCATCTGATGGAATCAAAGGAAATTACTGTCCCAAAGGATACTACTGTCCTCAAGGCAGCCAGACTGCAACAGCTTGTCCAATAGGACATTATCTGGAGACTATCAGGAACAGCATTCTATCGAACTGCAAGATATGCACTCTTGGTAACGATATGGCTTCATAGATAATCAATTAAAAAGGAAAACATCGGCAGGTTTTGTTTTGAGAACATTGGATGTCAGATCATATCTATCTTAATATGAATCTTGCTAGATGTCATTTATGCTAACTTTCTATGAAAGTATTAAATAATACTTTAGAAATTACTTTCAAACCTTCATTCTGCTCATTTGGTCTAGAATTTAAAAAAAATATTTAGTTAATAATTAAGATAATGGTAATAATTTCAGTAATTATACATACACTCTCTTTCAAAAGTACTCCAATGCAATGTTAAATTTCTATCATAAATCCATTTTCAGCTTCTACGAGTCAAGTTATTCCTAACAAATGATTCAACATAGAGTGATTGTTACTTTAAAGTTATTTGGTATACCAATGCTGCTTGTCTTGTCATTAATTATAGATACCTCTGATACTTTACTGGAACACCCCAGACTTGTAGATGAAATAAAATATAACAAGACTTGTTTAAGATATAATGGGGCCATAATGTTTGAAGCCTTATATCTTAAGTCTAGGCTTTTTCAAAAATATTTGTTCACTTACTTTTTAACATTTTATGTAATGATGGTATAACTGTATGAACAAAAAGATGACATACACCAGAACTGTAGGCAGTTATTGTTGTATGGTTTAATGCCATTTTTCAGCACAAGATAGGCTATACATGGGTGCCAGTATTAATGGTGGAGGAAGAACCCTGGAAAACCCCAGGAAGAACCACCGACTCAAGAGAAGCTACTAGCAGGCTTTCTCACTTACCCATGTTAACCGAGCCTGGACTCGAACTGTAGGCAGTATTTATCTGTAAAAGATATCACCAGGTGTATTATCATATGCTCTTTATCTGGGGATAGAAGGCCAACTAAAAGCTGTGCAAGAAACTGCACACTATCTTATACATTATTATACACCAGTGTATTATGCTCTTTATCTGCACACTATGTTATACATTTGGAAGTAGTTTGGAAGCTGTACAGCATAAACCCAGATCTTGTAACACTTTATTTACATGATAGACCCAGATCTGCCAACACTTTATGCAACTGCAACATTTTTTGATCTGTTTTTGGGGTTGATTTAAACAGAATTTATTTACAGAAGGCATGGTAATAATGCATACAAACTGAACAAGAAACAGGATTGAATGTCAAACTTGATCTCTCACCTCATTAAGAATAATAATCATTACATTTATAGTGCAGCCAATATTTGTTTTCTTTGATTTGAATGCATTAGATCCCAATGATACACTGAAGCAAGCAAGTCCTGCAACTCTTGATTGCTATGTGTTTGTGTTACCATGGTTACCATGAGTAAGGATGCCAGTGGATACAAATGCTGAAAACAAGCTCATGACAAAGTAAAAGGAAACTATTGATAAAATATAACATAAACTTTCTTCTTTAGCTGGTAATAAAGATGGCAAAAATATGCTTACAATTTTATATCCTGAATTTCTCAAAAATGTAATTCGTTCTGTAAATACGAATTACATGAGCTATGTCAATGGTTCTCAAGGCTGAGGACATATTTCAAAATTGTACTGTAATTTCGATTATATTCCAAGGCAAGTTTCATCCTCTTTACTGCACTCAAAATGAAAAAAAAACAATAAATTTCACAGCATCTTTTTGATATTCCAAATGAAAGACTTTATAATTATCCAACATTATGATTTAAATCATTCAATGACAGAACAGAAACATGCATGCTGATGTCAGCACACATTCACACACACATGTGTGTGTGTGTATGTGTGTGCCATAGATATATCAGGTTAGTATGAGCATAGAAATAGTTTTTAGGCAAATCTCTTTATACTGATGGTATGTACATTTCAGACTTTCTATTTGCAGGTGGGTGGGTGGAATATAAAATCAGATGATTTACAGTAGTAAGATGGTAATTAATTTTCTTTGTACAGGTAAATACTGTGATGCAGAGGGACTAACAACACCCACAGGGTACTGTAGCCCAGGTTATTATTGTCCTGCTGGATCAACATCTGCTACACCTGCCAATTACAGTTGCCCAGCAGGCTACTATTGTGTAGGAGGAAAAGGGTCCCCAGAAGCATGCCCTTCAGGCAAATACCAGGTAATTAGTTGAAAGTTTTAAATTTTATTCTTGGTTCATGGTGGTATTTGCTTTAGTATTTATTGATACATCCACTTATTCTGATTATTTGTGACAAAATTAAAAAAGAAGTAAATTGAATTATCTTGGTTACTAGGGTCACAATGGATGAACCTATATCATACCTACCAACTTTAGATTTCCTTAGGAACTGTTATTGAGTCAGTGCAAAAGTGGCCTTGTTTATTAGGCACACTTCAGGTAAATAATAGAAAATTCATACAGTCTATAAAAATCATCATTCATTTCATTCTTTAATACAAGATCATTAATTCTTATTTTTGTACTGTAATATTAATTTTCTTGTCACAGTTTTAGTCACTCCTTTTGTATTAGGCCATTTGATTGCTTTGTTCACACATTATTGTACTTATTAGTCTTCAGCATTATATTTTTTTGTAGGAGGGGGGCTATCTTGTATTAAATTATTCAATTCAGTTTTTTACCACCAATGTTCATCTTTTTTCATATTCTTTATATCTTTCAGTTTGTAATAAATAAAAACATATCTGTCTTTGCTATGTAGAACAATCCTGGTCAGTCAACATGTATCACATGCCCAGCTGGTTACTATTGTAATGCCACATTTGGACCAGTGGTCAATTATGCCACCACAGTTTGCCCAGAGGGTTACTATTGTCCAGTTGGGACAGTGCAAGCCTACCAGTATCCATGTCCAAAAGGAACCTTCAGCAACAGGACAGGTAGGAAATATGTCACATAACATTCCATTTATCAACATTGTAACATTAGAAGTGGTAATGACACACTGCTACATGGTAATGTACCATTCCATTTTATCAACATTGTAACATTAGAAGTGGTAATGACACACTGCTACATGGTAATGTACCATTCCATTTATCAACATTGTAACATTAGAAGTGGTAAGGACACACTGCTACATGGTAATGTACCATTCCATTTATCAACATTGTAACATTAGAAGTGGTAAGGACACACTGCTACATGGTAATGTACCATTCCATTTATCAACATTGTAACATTAGAAGTGGTAATGACACACTGCTACATGGTAATGTACCATTCCATTTATCAACATTGTAACATTAGAAATGGTAATGACACACTGCTACATGGTAATGTACCATTCCATTTATCAACATTGTAACATTAGAAGTGGTAAGGACACACTGCTACATGGTAATGTACCATTCCATTTATCAATATTGTAACATTAGAAGTGGTAATGACACACTGCTACATGGTAATGTACCATTCCATTTATCAACATTGTAACATAGAAGTGGTAAGGACACACTGCTACATGGTAATGTAACCATTCCATTTATCAACATTGTAACCTAAGAAGTGTAAGGACACAATGTTCCATAGTAATGTTGCAATCTCAAATGGCAAGGTCACAGAGATGCTCTCGGGTCATGTAATCATGTAATTCATGCAAAATTTTAGATGAATTTGTGCACTTGGAAGGCAGTAAATATATGAGAACCCCCACAAATTAATTTCAGGTGATACATATAAAAACGTATTTTGTGCAGTATACAAATTTATTCAACTGTTCACACCTAAATTTAATGTTGAAATGGTAGAAATATTGTAGTACTTGTTTCAGTTATTTTTTTAAAACTGTTTACACATCTGATTTTCTTAGCTCAATGTGAATGATTGTTAAACTAAATCTGATTGGCACATAAAAAGAATTGTGTTGAAGTTTGAACACTGCATCAAGCAAATTTTACAAATTGTGCATTCAATAGACAATCTGAAATGTCAGATTCTGAGTATAATATGTCATTAGATGATGATTTAGTTCAACAAATAATGGCTGACCATAGTAAGGAAGGCAATTTTTTTTTCAGTTTGGAAATATATCAGATTATGGGAGCTAGGAAAGTGTTATTGAAG
Organism: Potamilus streckersoni; assembly: GCA_016746295.1. Taxonomy (NCBI): domain Eukaryota; kingdom Metazoa; phylum Mollusca; class Bivalvia; order Unionida; family Unionidae; genus Potamilus; species Potamilus streckersoni. Next base: position 243,629 of record JAEAOA010001869.1, read on the forward strand.
AATGATTTTATATCATTAAAATGGCATTAAATATAAATCTCATGTTCATTTTGGATGGATAATAAAAACATATAGCATGCCATTCAAACCCTAATTTTGTCTGTTTCAAAATTAAATGTAGGAAAGGCAGACAAGAAAGCTAAAATATAATGCCCACAGTTAAAGTAGCATGCATTTTTTGTTTATTTCTTTGTCACAATTTATCCCAGCAAAATCATGTGCTACAAAAATCATATATGTCTAGCATAGAGATTATAATAAATCTAATAAATAAGAATCTAAAAGTGAAATTAAAAAAGTAAAGATATATATTTGATCAATGTTTTTATGTTTGAACAAAGTAGTCTATGGCATTAGTGGACTTGAAATCCTAATATTGAATAGCAAATCTGGCATAGTAATCAGTTGAGTGCTAATTCAAAAAAGTTCAACTTTGGCGGCGCTTATGTTAGTTTTAAAAAAATATTATTTTAGAGCAGGATTATCCAAAAGACAAAACCAACAGCACAGAACAATATTAGTATACAGGATTATCCAAAGGACAATATCTACAGTGCAGAACAATATTAGCATACAGGATTATCCAAAGGACAATACCTACAGTACAGAACATTGTTAACATACAGGATTATCCAAAGGATATTATTTACAGTATAGAACAATGTTAAAACACAGGATTAGCCAAAAGACAATGCTTACAGTACAGAATAATATTAGTGTACAGGATTATCCAAAAGACAATGCTTACATTACAGAATAAAATTAGCATACAGGATTATCCAAAAGACAATGCTTACAGTACAGAATAAAATTAGCATACAGGATTATCCAAAAGACAATGCTTACAGTACAGAATAAAATTAGCATACAGGATTATCCAAAGGATAATGCTTACAGTACAGAATAAAATTAGCATACAGGATTATCCAAAAGACAATGCTTACAGTACAGAATAAATTTAGCATACAGGATATCAAAAGGGGGGGGGGGGGGGGGGGGAATCCAAAAGACAATGCTTACAGTACAGAATATAATTAGCATACAGGATTATCCAAAAGACAATGCTTACAGTACAGAATAATATTAGCATACAGATTATCCAAAAGACAATGCTTACAGTACAGAATAAAATTAGCATACAGGATTATCCAAAGGACAATACTTACAGTACAGAATAAAATTAGCATACAGGATTATCCAAAAGACAATGCTTACAGTACAGAATAAAATTAGCATACAGGATTATCCAAAAGACAATGCTTACAGTACAGAATAAAATTAGCATACAGGATTATCCAATAGACAATGCTTACAGTACAGAATAAAATTAGCATACAGGATTATCCAAAAGACAATACTTACAGTACAGAATAAAAAATTAGCATACAGGATTATCCAAAAGACAATGCTTACAGTACAGAATAAAATTAGCATACAGGATTATCCAATAGACAATGCTTACAGTACAGAATAAAATTAGCATACAGGATTATCCAAAAGACAATACTTAAAGTACAGAATAAAATTAGCATACAGGATTATCCAAAGGACAGTACAGAACATTGTTAACATACAGTATTATCCAAAGGATATTATTTACAGTACAGAACAATGTTAATATACAGGATTATCCAAAAGACAATACTTACAGTGCAGAACAATATTAACATTCAGGATTATCAGAAAGACAATACTTATAGTAGAGAACAATATTAACACACAGGTAAGGAAAAGATTAAGCTGAGAAGCAATCAACAGATTAATGATCATGCAACAAGAAGCAGCATCTCTTAAAGATTTCGATTTCAAAAGGGGTCTTACAGATTCATCCAGGAAGAAAGAGAGATGGATATTGAAGTGTTATGTAAATAGTGAACTATGGCCACTTCCTCTCCGCCTCAATTTTTTTGTACTTCCTTCTTATGATAAAATCCTGGGAGCTTATCTGAGTTCATGACATCAGCTTCATAAGATCATGCAACAAGCACAAAATGACCTTATTGCATGGACTATAGCAATTTTAGATGGCAAAGTCCTGACATTTATTAGCATTGTAACATCATGGCATAAGCACCATATAACACATTATTACTTTGAGTGTACTGTATTGTCATATGGCATAAGCACCATATAACACATTATTACATTGAACTTATTGTATTGTCATGTGGCATTAGCTCCATATAACACATTATTACATTGAACTTATTGTCATGTATTGTCATTGAACTTATTGTATGTGGCATTAGCTCCATATAACACATTATTACATTGAACTTATTGTATTGTCATGTGGCATTAGCTCCATATAACACATTATTACATTGAACTTATTGTATTGTCATGTGGCATTAGCTCCATATAACACATTATTACATTGAACTTATTGTATTATCATGTGGCATTAGCTCCATATAACACATTATTACATTGAACTTATTGTATTATCATATGGCAAGGTCATGGAACAACGGTTAGCACTGAAGGTTTGTTCATTAGACATTAGATTTTAAGAGAAAGATCTTAGTGGATGTCTGTCATCCATGTGAAGATTTTTTTAAAGTCAAAAACTAATTCTGAAACTATTAACAGCAGATTTTGGGACATTAACTATAGTTTTAGTAGGGCAATAACATTTAAAACATTAACAGTGCTAATGAGGTTATTAATAGTATTTTTAAGGACATTAATATATAAAATGTTAAGTGCTATTGATGATATCAATAGTTGTTTTGAGGACAATAGAATTTAAAATATTAGCAGTGCTATTAATGATATCAATAGTTGTTTTGAGGACAATAACATTTAAAAACATTAACATTGCTATTGAGGATATTAATAGATGTTTCTAGGACATTAAATGAAGTTTTATTATCATGTATTGATTTGTACATGCAAAACCCAAACAATGAATATTATTGTAAAATGTACAGTAAAATCATTATTAATATCCTTATATCTGCAACTTAAAATGATCCATCATTTCCTACATTCAACACAATTTTTTTTTATAAAGGCTTAATAAGATCTTTGCTATTAAAGAGAACCACAAAAAGTCTCATCACCTCCCAATGACAATCAGAAAACATTTTAATCATAATTATATGTAAAAGGACTAAATAATTTTAAAATTTCTTTTCTCTCTGGCTTAAACTGTTACAACTAAAGTAATTGTATATATTTTCAAGGTTTGACTAACTCCAGTGAGTGTACAACTTGTGTAGGCAGGATGGCATGCGATGTGCAAGGTCTAACAATGCCAAGAATTGAATGCTCAGCAGGCTATTATTGCCTGGAAGGTGCGCAGTCTACAACACCAGTCCAGGGCACCATGGCTAATATTTGTCCTGCTGGTTCATATTGCCCAGTGGGCACTGCCGATCCTGTGCCATGCCCAGAGGGTAGTTACAGTTCTGCAACTAAGCTCCATACAGAATCAGATTGCCTCAACTGTACTGGAGGATACTTCTGCAATGCTACAGGTATTTTTTCACTTGGTAATGTCACTTTTAAATAGAACATTGTAAAATAATTGACATGTATATATTATATTTAATACAAGTATAAACATTATAGAATATTTCATATGTGTATGTTAAATTCAATACAAGTATAGAACATTGTAAATTTGTTGACATGTATGTTATATTTAATACAAGTAAAGAACATTGTCAAATACTTGACATGTATATGTTAAATTTAATTCAAGTAGTTTTGGCACATAGATTTGGCCTGGATACGTAATGTTGACTATTTAAACAACAACCTAGTCTATTCAATCAATTGGGAACAGAATTTACTAGTGTAGCCAACTGTATTTATCAAATATTAGAGTAATTATGCTCAGGATTAATTAATAATTAAGTGGAGTTTCTAATTGGTGTCAGCCATCACATTTCTCCTACAGATACATTCCTTGATCACATTAGTTCATTAGTTGTCACCACATAATTGATGCAAGGGCAGGTAATGGGCAAGAGTTTTATCCCTTTTATTACATGATGGACCAGAAGTGCAAGCTATTTTCTTTCAGAGATTGCTGGATTCAAGAGTTAGTAAGCTTTATTGCATAATGCTAAAGAGATTGGGTAAGTATTTTAAAAGAAACATTTTTTTTTTCTATAAAAAATGTACTTTGTCATAAATTTTTTTGCTTCAGAGAATTTGTTTAGACAATCAAAAATTTGATTAAATGAGTATAGAAAATTCATGTTTCTAAAGCATATACTAAATTTCTTTAAAATACCTCAGATTTGTATGTGGTGTTTGTCCTGTCCATACATGATTTTATGGGGAATTCATTATTACACTGGAATAACTTGATTTCAATGAGCTTACGATTCTTCTTTTCTGTTTACCACAGGATTGACTGCTGTTGTAGGCAAATGCAGTGAGAGATACTATTGCCCAGTAGGCTCCAAGCTTGCCACAGAGATGATTTGCCCAGCAGGTTGCTATTGTGGGGCAGGCACAGCTATTCCTCAGCCCTGCCCTAATGGCACATTCTCATACATCACTGGTCTGGCTAAAGTGGGTGAATGCCTGCCTTGCACTGAGGGGTATTATTGCAATGGCAATGGTTTGACCAACTACACAGGACCATGCAAAGCAGGTAGGCTTTTGTATAAAAAATATAATTGTATTATTACAATGGCAATGATCTGACCAACTACACAGGACCATGCAAAGCAGGTAGGCTTTTTGTATAAAAAATATAATTGTATTATTACAATGGCAATGGTCTGACCAACTACACAGGACCATGCAAAGCAGGTAGTTTTTGTATAAAAAAGATGTTACAATGGCAATGGTCTGACCAACTACACAGGACCATGCAAAGCAGGTAGGCTTTTGTATCAAAAATATGATTGTATTATTACAATGGCAATGGTCTGACCAACTACACAGGACCATGCAAAGCAGGTAGGCTTTTGTATAAAAAATATAATTTTTATTATTACAATGGCAGTGGTCTGACTAACCACACAGGACCATGTAAAGCAGGTAAGCTTTTGTATAAAAAAATATAATTGTATTGTTACAATGGCAATGGTCTTTCCATCTACACAGGACTATGCAAAGTAGGTAGGCTTTTGTATAAAAAGATAATTGTATTATTACAATGGCAATGGTCTGACTAACCACACAGGACCATGCAAAGCAGGTAGTTTTTGTATAAAAAAGATAATTGTATTATTACATAGGCAATGGTTGGTCTGACTAACCACACAGGACCATGCAAAGCAGGTAGGCTGTCACACCTTGTGCCTCACTAATTCATTGCACGATTGGGTACACCAATGCACTATTCATGTATTTACTTAGTGAAACCATCACACAAATTTTATTTATTTTTTTAAGCTTAAGAGACGCTGTAATGCTGTATCTATGCTGCAGTCATTTTGCCGGTGTCATCATCATGTATTAGTGAACTTGTGAATTCCTAACTGGCTATTAAATACATGTATCTTAGATTAATATTTTATATAAATAAGGTTTATTAAGTAATTCATATATATTTCATGCATTTCCAGTCATTATTCCCCTTACGGCTCCTTACCTTACTTCAAACTGGGGGCCTCATTACAGTCACACTGTTCCAGAGTTGCAGTGCTACTTTCACTCGTTTGGGCCATTGCCAAGTTTTCGTGCATTCAAAGATTTGTTTTAGAACAATTGTGATAGTATTTGTGTAATTCAATGATTAAATAAGTTTTGAATGTTGCAGAGCCTCATTTACAGGAGCTATTGTCTCTGATTTACCATTTTCCGAAATCAGTATTTGCAGAATCAAATTTGTCATGCACTTTTATATTGGTAAAACTCTTGTATGATTCTTGTTTCAAGCATATCACATAATTTCATGAGTAACGGCTACACATTGCCATAGCATTTCCTGGTTCTGCTTTCCAATATTTTCTGCTTTTAGATTTCATGGGTGCACAGATTGATAAAGCCGTCCAGACCATAGGGGCACTACACTTCATATGGCTTCCTGGGAGAGCACTTCAATTCATATGGGTTCACTGTAGACATGACTATCTTTCAGCACATTCTTGCACTGTAATTTTGTTACATGGAATATAAGCATTCCTGGATATTGTGTGTACATTTAAGTCATCTTGTGGGTGGATAAATGGGTTCATCACATGATGGTCTTAAAACACTTCCGTCTCCGGCTGATATTCAGGGACATGGAATACAAACGTTTCTGGATATTGTGTGTGACCTCTGACTTTAGAATTTTGCGATTTTGATAACAATTTGCACATAAATTTTTATATTCTGTGTCTGATCATAATAGGTTGATATACAGATCTGCCATTAAGTGTATGTGGAATTTTTGGCAATGTCAGGCATTATTGTGCATTCAAGCACTTTACAAGTACTCTCAGATGTTTTGTTTTATTTTGTATCATGCTGTCATGCACTGATGCAGCTGCAGTACTCAACAATTAAGCTATACCTTGCAGGAATTGATTCCATTACCTATTTGCTGGTCATAGTAATGCTTTTTAGGAGCAGAGATGTTACAGAGTATACTTCATGGGCAAACATATAGTATGCACAGATTTCCTATTACATACAAGTTGATGGTGCAGTTATTACCGGTGTTGCAAGAGGGTGTTCACTGACTGTACTTGTTGGTGCAGTGCATATTGTTAGCATTTCTTGGATTTATGCAATGTGGTTAAGTATTCTGACAATTTTTTCATACGATTAAGCGCATATTCATTCTGCATCTTAGAGCATCTAAGACTGATGTTTTCCGTCAAGGGGTGGATATTCATATTTATTCTATGTACTGTGACGTTCTGTATGCCTAGCTTACTAGTGCCGCTAAGACTGGAATTCCGGACAATCTTATCCATGTCCTCTAATGCATATGGTGGATATATTCAGGTGTACCCGGACAGAATTAGCTTGGCACAGAGACAGATGTCAAATCAATTGCATCACTAGTTCATTACATGCTTGTGTCTATCAATACATTATTCATTTGTTTACTTTGTGAAACCATCACACAATTTTATTTTTTATTTCTTTATGCTTAAGAGATGCTGTAATACTGTATCTATGCTACACTGTCATTTCACCGGTATCATCTATTAGTGCACATATGAATTCCTAACTGACTATCGAAAACATGTATCTAACATTCTTACCTTCCCATACATCAGGCCTTACCATGCAATTCAAATATATTTCATGCATTTTCAGGCATTATTCCCCTTATATATCCTTACCTTACTTCAAATTGGGGGCCTTGTGACAGTCACACTGCTCCAAAGTCACAATGCTACTTTCACTCGTTTTGGCCATTGCCAAGTTTCATTCATTCCAAAAAACTTTGCTTTTAACCCCAATTTGTGTCAGTACTTAAATGTACTCCACTATTATGCCCATATACTTCATACCTGCTTCCTGCGGTGCATGTATGGAGTATCGGCTGATGTTTGTTATCATGGCATCCTCGGATCGGACTTGTGTTTCGGTTGTCATTGTCCCTATATGCCTCCTGTTAGCTCCTGGCGGTTCAACATGCAGGTATCGGACCATCGTCCCTATATACCTCCTGACAGCCCCTTTGCGGCCCAACACTTGCAGGTATTGGACAATTTTAACAACCCTACAAACTCCAACATGCTTCCTGTCCTGAGATATCCTTTAAAACAATTCAAAACTGGGCTGGTGCAGTGTGCTGTGACAGGATTTGCCCCCATTATGCCAAAAAGATTATTTTATATGTACAATAAAGTGTCTATTGAACCAGGTGTATTGTGTGTTATTTAAATTGTTATTTAAGTGATTAAATGTAGTTTGAATAATACACAGTACATCCTTCTCTAGCCCCTTTTCGGACCCCTCTTTGTCTGCCAGGTTTATTGCTAACAGACGTGATGTCATTAATATTAATGGGCTGGTAGCTAAATTTGGATGTGATGTGATGTTTAGCCAGTCAGATGGCTGAGTTTGGAGCATGTGATCAGGCATTGTCGGTTGTTGGTGTCATTTATGTGGATACATGATGCATGTGGAGATGTGTACTTTTCGGTGAACTGTCGATTGGAACATCTAACTTAAAACATTTATCAGCGGAAAGAACCACCCATCTCCCCACCTTTCACCATGTATTTTTTTTTAGCATCCTCAGGATAGGACTTGTCGAGTTTCGGTTGGTGTCGGACACTCTTCACAACCCTACATACTCCCACATGTCTCCTGTCCTGAGGTCCACCATGTCATTTATTTGGGGCATTTCTTGCATAGCATACTGTTCCAGTTCTGTTCTTGGGTGCATTGCCCAACTTCAAGCATTCATGACACGACTTTTGAACAAGGTTTTCAGCACTTTCAAAAACTGCAGCATTTCCAAGTTTTCATGCATTCATAAAACTTTACATAGAAATGAATTTGTGTCTACTTAAATGTACTCCACTATTATGCCCATATACTTCATACCTGCTTCCTGCGGTGCATGTATGGAGTATCGGCTGATGTTTGTTATCATGTCATCCTTGGATCGGACTTGTCGTGTTTCGGTTGTCATTGTCCCTATATACCTCCTGTCAGCCCCTTGCGGCCCAACACTTGCAGGTATTGGACAATTTTAACAACTCTACAAACTCCAACATGCTTCCTGTCCTGAGGTATCCTTTAAAACAATTTAGAGCTGGGCTAGTGCAGTGTGCTGTGACAGGATTTGCCCCCATTATGCCAAAAAGATTTTTTTTTATATGTACAATAAAGTGTCTATTGAACCTGGTGTATTGTGTGTTATTTAAATTAAGAAATAAATGATGACAGTAAATTTGCTTTCTTCCATATTCTAGTGTTAGAATAATAAGTGAACTTTTTATCCTTTCACCTTTATCTTTAATGAACCTAATCTGTTACATCTCTTTTCAAACTGTAATTTATTAGTAACGTCACTGGAATAATTTTGGCAGGTTTCATTTTCCTGTCTTTCAGCATAGCATGGGTTGCTTAGTTGAGAAAATGCAATGTGCATTTTTACAGCAGCTTACTCAGGGGGTCCCTGAGTGGCTGAGTGGTCTAAAGCGCTCTCCATTACGGATCACTGCCATCCCACCTCTGTCTGCGTGAGTTTGAGTCTAAGATTCGGCGAATGTGGATATGTGAGAAAGCTTGCTAGTAGCTTCTCGTGGGTCAGTGTTTTTTTTTCCGTGGATTTCCCGGTTTCTTCCTCTACCATTAATACTGGCCGCCATGTATAGCATTTCGTGTGCTGAAAAATGGCATTAAGCCCCAAAACAACAACAACAACAACTTTTCATGAAGGGTTTGGGTCTCAGTTTCTATGTGGCTATACTAAAAATGAATATTGCTCTTTTGGCGGGAAAAGATGAGAATTTTTCAAAAGGACAGTTTTGATGCTTGTGACTCAAATGTTTCTGCTATGCAACCAAAATTAAATTGTACAATAATAATACCTACTTGGCTTTCATGTGGGTGCTCTACAGATATAATCAACTTCAGAGAGAGAGTGATAGGTGTAAGGAGAAGTTGTTTGCCTTTGCAACATGCATAATGAAAAAAATGTTGGCATATCTCGCTTTTACTTTCTTGTACTATTCATTTGATGTTGTGCTAATGGGAATTGGACATGATCTAAGCACACAGATGACCAAAATGACTATTCCTTTGTGCTGAAGGCTGAATTTTTAAACATACAGCATCTTCAGCAATTATTAAAATAATTTAGCCAGACTGGATTTACCAGTTTCTGAAAGTGCAATGAATGAATTACCAAAAATGTAAATGGTAAAAAAAAGAGTCCACAGCTCTTTTTATTACCGTTTAAATAACATACAATACAATACATAGGTTTTATAGACGATTTATTGTACATATAAAATAATCTTTGGCATAACAGGGGCAAATCCTTTCACAGCACACTGCTACAGCCCAGCTCTGAATTTGTTCTACAAAACACCTTAGCAAGAGAGACCTGTTGGAGTTTGTAGTGTTGTGAAGAGTGTCCGACACCTGTATGTACAGCCTCAAAAAGCTGATAACGAGGTATATAGTTTCATTGATAACCAAAGCTCAACATCTTTGATTCTGAGGATGCTATGATAACAAACATCAGCCAATACTCCATACATGCACCATAGGAAGCAGGTATGAAGTATATATGGGCATAATAGTTGAGTACCTTTAAATACTGACACAAATTGATGTTCAAAGCAAAGTTGTAAATGCATGAAAACTTGGCAATGGCCCCATGTTCCATAGGAAGACCTCAGGAAGAGAGACCGGAGAGTTTGTAGGGTTGTGAAGAGAGGCTGACACCTGTATGTGGAGCCACAAGGGGCTGATATGAGGTATATGGGAACATTGAAACCCCAAACACAGCATGTCCGATCCTGAGGATTGCCATGATAACAAATATCATTTGATACTGACAATGTGCCAGAGAACAGAACTGGAACAGTATGCCAAACAAGAAATGCCCCAAATAAATGACATGGTGGAAGTAGGAGAGGCAGGTGGCTCTTCCACGGATAATTTTAAGTTAAATGCAGTGTCGACTCTGAAAAGCACACATCTCTACAGGCATCACAGTTGCTCTATGAATGCTGAAAACAACTAACATAATGTCTGACCACATCCTCTAACTAAGCATCTGATTAGTTTAATATGAACATAAATATGATATGAAAATTACACTTTAATAGCAAACAAGAGAAATTGTGAGCATCATTTTGATAGAAATTGGGCTATTATTAAGATGGTGGTATCATGGCTTACTTGATTAAGGAGGGACAAATGGTTATTAACATGAGCACATTAGGCCTTGGCATATTTCTCTATTATTCTCTGAGTATTAAATATTAGTCTGGCTTTGCATAATGCACTGGCAGATCTGGGTCTGTGCTGTTTGTTGGGATTAATCAGTAGGATAAACAACATAGACCCTGGTCTGCTTATGCACTATGTCATGGCAGATCAAGGTTTATGTTTATTTACTGTAGGAATTGGAATATAAACATATATGTAAATCATTAGTATTGTTTTGTTTTAATCACTTTCAGCTGCATTGGAGAAGAAAGATGAACTATGCAAACATGTTCCTCGCAGCTGGCTAGATTTTAGCTAAACATATTGTGGCTCTTAAATCAAAAATACATAAGGTAATAAAATATTTTCATATTTAATTTTAAAAAATAATAAAGAATTCATATTGAAAAATTTTGTTTTGGCTTTTCTATTCTTGTCATCATGGGACTTGTTTGTAACTATTTAGCCAATCAAAATGAGCTTTTTTTATTTAGTGTATGGTATAAACTGACCATCATTGTGTCAATACTTTACTTTTTTTATGGTATGAGTTTGGAGCCATGGCTCTGGACACTTTTACATTCATTTATTATTATCAATTTTCCTGTAATATAAGAGTCTGTTATAGACTGCTGTTTAATTGGTAATTTTGACTGCAGTAAAATGGGTGATTTAGTTATTTGCAGATTAATAGCAAGCAGGTAAACATGTTAACCATCTAAATAATTATATGCTTGTTTGTGTGGAAAGGCTAAATACTTAAACTTTATGGAAAATTATTGACCTATAACAAATTAACCATCATATTTATATTCTTATAGTTTGAATACAAAGGATGCATCACAGAAAATGAGATATTATTTTATATCTCCTAATACACTGCACATACAGGGATATGTACCCATATATTACTTTTGATAAATTATATCATATCATGATCAGTACTTATACCATCCTTTTAACACCTTATAAAGGTTTTCATGAACCTGGAAGTCACTGAATCATGAAGTAACATGGCTGAGCAGGATGGTACATTTATCTTTTACACAAGCCTCTTATTCACTGGAAACTTGGTGAGAAAATGTAATTGTTTTTATTCTAATCTGCATAGTTTTGTCAGCATTATGTGACCATTGGTTATGCTGTCCTGTTACCTATTCTCCTAACAGTAAGGTGGATGAGAAATATATTTAAGAAAGTACATTGTTTAGTGAAATTATTGTTTTCCAAGAATGCTTATCCAGTTACATTACTCTTAAACCCTCCCACACCTGCTCCACATATATGAGCATCCTCACTGATGTTTCATTTCGCTTAAACATGTAAACATCCAGTTGATTTGTAGCCTGCTATAGTACAGGTTACAAGGGCCATGTAAGTTCATTTACTGATATAAATTTAAAAAATAATTTTATTTTTAACATTCAGTTGTAATAGTTATAATAAAGTTTATTCACTCATGATTTTTGAGTGATCTGCACATTAATTATCATAAAAAAATTTCCAGACAAAAATTATTGATCACTATTAGACTTTTACAATGGCATTTCAGCATTATACTGTGTCAAGAAAGTTGATATTGAATTGAATGTGCAGGGGAAATCTAGGTAAGATTGTGTGAACAAGAAGTTGCACGCATCTTCATTTATCTCCTGTATGGATGTTCAACTATGAATGGGATAGTTTTATTCTTTGCTTGTACATATGACATTTCTTCAAAATGACAATTTAGCATGATGTAAAATTTAAAATAAATCTGAATTGACAGCCATGTTTTTAGTCTTTTATGTGTATGAAAGCACATATTTGTACGGGAAAAATAGCTATTATGTACTTATTGAAATAAAAGACACGACCTACCAAAGATTTTTATTACTGAATTTGCCATTAAGCAAATTACAAGGAATTTATAGTTATCTTCAATGGAATTTTGATGGGCAGGGCGAGAAATAAAGATAAATGCCAGTTAAAGGTATGTATATCAAATTCTCCAAAATTACACCTATAGCTGGAAAAAGTGACTTAGAGCATGTACATGAGTTATGCGAGTTGCACTATAACTGTGTTAGGGAAGGTTATGGCTTAAAGTTGCCTCCCTTGTCTGGTGTATACATGGGAAAGACAAAGTTTTCATCTTTTTGGGAGACCTGGTTTCAACTGGTAGAGGAGTTTCCTAACTTTAATGTGATGAAGTAGGAATTCTATGAGAATCATAATTTAGTACAAAATTTACTCTTTACAATAGCATTTTACCATTTCTAGTCTTGGTGGATGGGTGACAAGCAGATTTGTCCTTTTCAGCAGTTTTTGTTTCTCCCCCCCCCAACTTCTCCCCAGTTAATGACTTTGTTTTGAAGAAAAAATTATTTCATCCTAAAATGGAGGTTGTTAGTATTAATATTGCCATTGACAAGGGTTTCAGACTCCATTTATACTCTGCTATGTCACTTTTTTAAAAATTCTGATTGTTGTAGTAAATGAAGCTTTTATATACACTGTCAGGCAGAAATAATGGAACTTTCTTACAAAAGAAAGGAAAATAGTTTGATCTGTTCCATGCATAGCAATGTATTAATTGTTTTATATAATTCAGGTTCTATTATCACCGAAAAGATGGTGTTTCCATGAAAGATCTTTCACTTTTATTTGTGGGCAGATGATGGATATCTATTTTAACAGTAAATTTAGAAAACTCCTCATCAGTATTTAAGTATTGGATGCTCCTCCATTATTGTGATTAAATCATTTGTTGTGTCAAAGTTTAGAACTCTGCTGCTTTACATTATTTTTTATGCTAAACCTTTGTGAATTTTCTCAACTGTAAATGGGATTATCTGTCTTTTTGGCAGCTCTCAACAACAATTTAATGATCTGGGTGAGATCTGTAAGTTTTTATTTCCATTTTGAGTGAAAAGGATTTTGTTTTCCTGCAGCCTTAACCCAAACACAAATTGTTTTTCATGTACCATATGATTCCACTCTTTCCAATCATGGCAACTGCTTTTCCCACTCAGGTCTCAATTTTTCTTGTTTGTCTTTCTGCCACAATTTTTATCAACATTTTTCACCATAGTCAAGATTAGTTTAGCATTAAATGCACACTCTGGGTTTGATTTGACTGTTTTCACTTATGCTCTCACTTTTATCTAATTTTTTTCCTTTCATTAGCATTAGCATCATTTTCATTATGCAAGTTTGTTTCACAGAAAATGAAAACAGATTTTGCTGATGTGTTTTTACCAAGTACTTTTTTAAAATTCCTTTAAAAAGTGCAGTGTGTGTGTGAGATTTGGATTTTTTAAAATACAGCTTTAACAATTTTCAGTCATATTGCTACAATGTCCACATTGTGGCAGTTCATATTGATGTATTGAAGTATTATTATTATTATTATTATTATTATTATTATTGTTGTTGTTGCTGCTGTAAATTACCGATTTAACATTATGTTCCAACTCAGATTCTGTGAAAGCTTTGATTTTGTATATAATTTATATATGCTTCATCACTGGACCAATTTAAAAATTGTTTGAACAAAGAACATTGTTTATCTGTTGAACAGTCAGTTTTTTATATACACACATTCATTCAAACAGTTTCTTTATGTCATCACATCTGGGAAGGATTAACTGTTGTTAAGTCACACTGACTTCATGCCTGTTTACCCAAATGTAGTCATTAACAGTTCCACAGATTGGTCATAGCTGACCAAAACTATAAATGGGGGAGTGTCATGGGAGAAAAAGGCATGGGGATGCATTGCATGGAAATAGGTGTGTCCTTTGAGAATTTCATATGTATTGACCCAGAAGCCAAGAGTTATTGTCACTCGTTTTAGAATGCATCCTCATTCATATGATTTCAACAGTTATATATATATATCCAGGGTCTGTTGTAAACAGAACTATTGTGCTGGGAGTGGGGGCGTAATTGCACCCTCAATTTCAGAAGAGGGGGAGTTTGCTGAATGCAGGTGAATTTAATGAAGAAATAAAGGTTGGGCTTGAAAATAAAATGCATCACTTTTGCACATTTGTTTCATTTTTCAGCATGATAAAAATGCTCAATACATAGATGCATATCTAGACATGTTGAGACCTTAACTAAATGAACTCAGCAAACTTGTTCAATAAATGCAGACATGATGTTTTAATGGAATGAACTCAGTAAACATATTCAAGGGTTTGTAAATCTTGCTATGATCACTAATTAATTATTGTCAAGAAAAATATATACATTTGTGTTAATGTGTGAAAAGAAAAATGTGGTTGGAGACTCCTCATTGTAAAGGACACCTGTTTGTAAAGGTATAGTTGTCCTGTACATTTAGGAGACTTCATGCTATAGTGTCCAGCAGGTAGACACATAACCAGGGTTCCTGCAGGTCATGGAATCCTGGAAAAGTTTTGGAATTAAAAAAATAAATTTCAAGGGCCTTGAAAAGTTATGGAATTTGTCAAAACCTTGCAAAGTTTTGGAAAAGTCATGGAATTTGTGACAATGGAGTTAAAGAAATTGATTATTTCAAATTTCATAGAGCACTGAGAACCGATTAAATAAAATGATAAAATTACAATCGATAAATGGTTTCAATTCATATAATAAGAGTAAGTTCCCCTAATGGAAGTATCACATGATTTCCGGTGTAGTTCACTAAATAAAAGAAAGCAACTGGAAAGTAGTGTTTTGTTAATATTGTAGATAGGAACACATACAAAGACTACATGGAATTGTGTCCTTTTTTCTTTTGAATATAAATACATTGATCATTGGATTATGACATGAATTACTACATAAAGTCAAAGTGTGCTAGCCCAGGTAAATTTAAAATGTACATATTAAAAATAGTTGTGGTTAACTTATTTCTTATTTTAGATTGAAAGATGTCTTTCTTTATGTTCATTTACTTGACAATGCAGGATAATGCGGTCCTTGAGTTTTATGAAATGGCCCTGGAAAAGTTTTGGAAAAGTCATGGAATTTGTTTTTATTAAGTCTGCAGGAACCCTGCATAACTGAAGAGGTGCAAGATTCAGTTATTAGATCAGCCTGGGTCAGCTACCATGCTGTGGCTATGTACTTTACCCCAATTGCATTATTATTAAATAACTTCTTTGTGTTGCTGTGCTTTAAAACAGCAAACCATATCATTTACAGTACATGAAAACCTGGCTTCATTAATTCTGACCACTTCTAAGTATCAATATGTCATTTTTCAGAGTTTACTTCATTGTCAGGGTGGACTACATGTTGTCTGTATGGGGTCAGTATGGAAAAGCTGGGAGCTACTTGAAAAAGGTATTTCTTGGTTTAGTCTAAATTGTGCTGGAGATAGATTACAGTGACTTCATTTGGAATTGAAATGTACTACAGTACAAACTGTTATGAGCGACCACCTGTCATTTCCGACCACAATCGTAATGCATGGATCGATTTTATTATATAAATGCTCTCTTGTGACTGACAAAATATGCATTTTGACACTGCTATGAATAAATGCGATTGCAAAAATGGGCATAAACTCCACCGACCTTTATTTAATAGAATGACCGCTTGTACTTTAAAAAAACAAGGGGAGGCTGGCTACTGGTATCTGAAATTTTGTAGATAGGCTTTTAGTGTTTCATATTTTCTATTTAGAAGAAAAACAACACAAACACTGATAATTCTGTGCAACTTGTTTCGCATTTAATACATGCTTCTTCAGGCACAAAATGTTTTGAAAGAAACAGATGATGTCTTTAAAATAACAATTATGTTGTGAATGATATACATCATCATAACAATTATATATATGATAGGATCTAAAAGATACACGAGTCACTAATAAAACCTGTCTCAGTAAAATAATAACTAAATTAGAGACAAACAGCCATTCATATAATTATATTGTTTTAAAGGATATGCAGTTCATGAATTTAAAAGAAAAGTAGAAAAATTATTCAATTTTATATAGTTTATTGGTATTAAGGCCATTAGGATACAAAGTATCTAATTTATTAATCCAGTAAGTATCTTTTATGAGTCTGTTCATGTCTTCATGCGCAATATGTATTGGTATGAAAGAAAAATCGAGTAGAGAGTGATTATTGGTATTAAAATGTGTTGAAATATTAGAGGAAAACAGATTCACTATAATTTTTTTATGATAAATTGATGATTATTCATTCTGTTATAAACTTGTTGCAGTGTTTGCCCAATATATTGCATATTATATTCTTTACAGGTTATCAAAAAAAATCACATCAATTGATAGGCATGTCATAACATAGAGAAAATACCTCTTTTGTATTAGTGCTACTGAAAGATGTACTTTCTCTTTTGTTTGCACATTGAGAGCACTGGTGTCTATTACATTTAGATGACGAGAATTGTCTTTTTTTATTTTTCTGTCTGTTTAGTTCTAATTAGAAAATCTTGCAAATTTTCAGGTTTTCTATATGCAAGAATTGGTTTATTGTTGTAAAGTGATTTTATGCTGTTTTTGTTTGATAAATTTTAGAGATTCTAATATTTATTAATTATAAGGCTATATTAGGTAATGGAAGGATTATACTGTATCATGAAAGGAATTATATTTTTCGCTGTTGTACAATATGCTGCATTTAAATCCTCATGTTGAGTAAGATTATGGGCTTTGTTGAGGGCAGAATCAAAGATATGTTTAGGATAATTTCTGTTTTGGAAATATATTTTCAAATCATTCAACAAATTTTGTAATTGACAATCATTGGAAATATTGTGTCAAAATCTTTTGGTTTGGCTATATGGTGTACCGTTTAAAAACTGGTCATTCCCTACCCAAATCATTTCGTACCCAATTGAGTCAATTTGTACCCAAAGCAATGGTCGTTTCATACCCAAGGTACTGGTTGTTTCGTATTCAAGGTCCTGGTTGTTTTGTATCCAAGGTCCTGGTCATTTCGTATCCAAGGTCCTGGTCATTTCGTACCCAATACTATAGTTTTCAAATGTAAAGATCAGTCATTAGGTCAAAAAGAATCAATTAGAATATTCATTCAATAGGTCTCATGGAGGCATATGCTTTTATTATATTGTCCCTGCTCTTACTCTCCTTTGTCGATTACAGTTGACATATGCTCCTCTCCTTATTTCATGCGTGTTTGATTATTTATTTGATTTTATTGTACTTATTATTACTTACAGAAGGTATCTGGATCAGGTAGAAAATTCATTCAATAGTTCTCATGGAGGCATACATTATTATTAATTGTCACTGCTCTTACTTTCCTTTGTTGGTTACAATTGATATATGCTCCACACTTTATTTTCTGTCATCCTGAAAAAAAAACAAAAAAATGCAGGGGAGAATATTCTCAGTGTGGGAAGAGTACCAGAACGGTATTATCTCTTCCTCAAAATTACTGAAATGTTGCAGTAGCATATAGGGTCCAATAACTGATTGACAAGGCAAATTAACTGTATTATCAGACAATGAATTTTAAATCCAAAAACAGAAATGCATAATGTAATTATGCTTACAACATGAATGTAATAAAACTTTGGAATGTACGATGTCATTTGTTATTTAAGATACGTGTTTGAGCTAATTTTTCTGCTTTCTGATATGTCTCCTTCATTCACTGTAATTTTTACTATTCTATTCTGGAAAATATGTGACGTACATGGGATGCTGTATTATAAATGTTTCAATATTGGCAGAATCAAAACATGCATACATATCTTTGATTATTTGAATTATTAAATACATCATTTTTAAAACAGAAGTAAATATATCTAAAATGCAGTGCCAAGTTAAATCATCCTTCTCTCTATCTGTCTCTCTCTCTGGGTGATTATTTATGTGCGTTATATTTAGAACAATAACAAAATAAATCAGATTATGCCAAACAATGAAAACAAATTTTAACTCCCTATGAAAAATTATTAATATTTATACTTAGTTGAACACAGAGATTTAAATTATGCCACCAATTTGTTAGTGTCTTGAGATTGGTGAACATGTCCAAAACTTTGCACAAGTTTGCTAATGCGGCCGACAGTCTACCGAAAAATGGCTTGGGGGTCTGTATAGTATATCACGTTCAACACCTTTAAAAACAGGCAACAAAAATTGAAATCAACACCAGTATTGGTCCTTGGAGAACAGATTCTTAATCAAGCAACACTGTTTTATCTGTGTTCAAACCCATCAACTCCATTATTGAAAGATCGCAGAATTTCTTGTTGCTTTGAGAGGATTTATATTTTTTTCAGTCTCATTAGACATTACTAAATAATACCAAGAAGTAGGATATGTTTTTTAATTTGAATGATAGAAAAAAGAATGGATTTATTCAGTTATTTAAGTCTGGCCAACGTTTTCTTTCTATTTTTTTATGGCAACGGAAATTTTTGTTAATTCTCTTTAGAACATATATACTATTATACAGTGAAAACAAAACAAATGTTATAATTATTTGTGTTAGTTCAATTTATCGCCCAGATATGCTTTGCTCATGCAATTTTTAAGGTAGGAAAAAGATTAGGCCTAGAGAAGGAGTGGTAAATATGACAATAATGTATACCTGACCTTGTAAATTAATGGGTACAAAACTACCAGTACCTTGGGTATGAAACAACCAGCACCTCGGGTACAAAGTGATCAGCACCTTGGGTACAAAACTACCAATTTCCACTGGGTATGAAACAATTTGGGTATGGAACGACCATGAGCCTACCGTTTTAACTTGAAATGGGATAGCATGAAGAATATTCTACATATGGGTGAATATTAGTTTCCTTGACATAAATATTTGTAGAGATAGTGTTATCAATATTTTTAATTACATTTACATCTACAAAGGAAACACATATACTAGATGCAGTACAAGTAAACTTAATCGTCGGATAAAAATAATTTAGGCAATAAATTAATTTTTCCAGTTCTTCAATTATATGGTTCCAGATCATAATTATTTCATCTAAAAATCTAAACCAAACAGATGGATTAAACTTTTCTTCTTGAAGGAAATATTTTTCTAATTTACTCATGAAAAGAGAAGCGTATGAAGGAGCCATAGGACTACCCATTGCTGTACCCATTATTTGGATGTAATTTTTATTATTAAATTGAAAATAATTATTTTCCAAGATAAGTTTTTTTTTATTTTACAAATATCTTCACTTGACAGTGTGCTGTTATGAGGATTGTTATCAAGAAAATATTTACATGCTTCAATACCATCTGTATGCGGAATGTTGATATATAGTTATGTTGCATCTAATGATACCAAGATTGAGTTATCAGATAGCTGTGGAATAGTCTTCAACTTTTTAATGAAATCAGTGTATCTTTAATGTGATGGAAGTGTTCATCAAAGGTTGTGAAACACTATCAATAAATTTGGATAGGTTTTCAGTATATTAATTAGAACCTGATATAGTGGGTCATCCTGGATAATTTAAAGGTAAATTATGGTCAGGATTTTTGTGAGTTTTGGGTAATATGTAGAATTAAGGTGTATGCATGTTAAGAGGGAAAATATCAAATTCTTCATATATCGAATTAAATTATTATTTTTAGCGATCTCATTAATGCATGTTGAAATTTTCTATTTAATTTCTATTAACGGGTCTTCGTTAATTTGTTGGTAGTATTTTTCCTCATTTAATTGGCATTCAACTTCTTTAACATAATCTAATTGATTCATCATAATAATAATAATAGTGTTTGATTTATTCAGCCTTTTTAATCACTCTACTGTTGTCATTCATTAGATTATATAAAGACTTAATTTCGTCTTTAGAAATAATACTCTATCGCTTTTGATGATTCTGATGTAATATCTCTTTTGTAATCATGTCAGTATAAAACTTTAAATAGGAATCAAATCTACTAGGTGGTGTAAAAGATGATTTGTGTTAAAATAACCTATTTGTTAAGAATGAAAGGAATCCAGTTTAACCTCTGAAGTGTTGTATGTTTATCACTTAAAAAATTCTTTAATTTTAAGCATCTAGAAAAGTGAAAAGTTTCTTCAGCTAATTTAATTCTATCATGATATTTTAGTTTGGAACAGAAATTTAGCCCTTTGCCTAACAATATATAGTCATTATCCATTAATATTCTACATGAGAGGTTTAACACGGTTTCTTTACTTCACTTAATTTGTTTTCTTCATTTTTTTTTCATTCTTCCACATAAAAACGACAAAGGAAACAAATTAAGAGAGGTAAAGTATTAGGATTTTAAAACATTCAGAACATAGTTTCTGAGAATAGTCACATGTTAATGTAAATAAATAAATCTGACAAGAATCTAGTTAAATGGGTGGAAATAGAGTCTAAACATTTTTTAAAAGCATGATTCATTTTGTGAGTTTTTGTTAATGTTAAATACATATACATGTCAATATATTCCAGTATTGGTGTTTGATAAGCAGGGTTAACAGCTATGTTAAATTCAGTGTGAAGGAAATATCAGGAATCTATGTGTATTTAATAAATTATTGTCTTGTAGGTTTTCTGGAAGTTTTACAAAGTTATCCACAAAACAAGCGCATCAAAGAGATCAGTTTGCTATGGTTGAAACAGCCAGCCAGTGTTGGAGCAGCTAGTCTTGGTGCAAAGTCTACCAAATTCCAGTTACCAATGGATTTCATAGCCAATGCAGACTGTTTCTTTCACAAAGTTTTCAAACAGTAGGACCACCTTGATGGCAAATACTAATCATGGCCTAGCAGAGATGAGATAATAGAAATATAAAATAGAATATTATTTACTTCAGAAGTGGCATGGGCAATAAGCTTTTTAAACTAAAGAGAATCAGTCTCAAGAACTTGGACTAATTGTGAGAATTTTGTAGCTGTGTTACAGAATTGAAATTATGAGACTTAATTTGATTTCGGGTTTCTCTGTCAAACTGACTGCTCACATACGAGTCAAATCCAGCTGCATACAGCGGAGCCTCTGATCTACTATCACATAATGTACTGGCAGATCAGGGCTGTGTTTTGCTTTTCACAAACTGCATAGACCCAGATCTGCTAGAGCATTTTGTGGTTTGGAGTTAGATCAGACTTCTAAACTTGTATATGTGGTATTTAAATAGGATTGGCTGACTCTATGGCTTACAAATATTTCTCACTTTTGTAACCATGTCTCATTTCTTGAAAATAATTTTTATTTAGTAATGATATTTTTCAACTATTCATGCATAATGTTCAATTTTCTACATGCCATTTACTATATCTGACTTTACAGTGAGCTAGAGTATCATTTTGATGGTCTTCACTGAGATAAAGTATCCACCTCATTTTGGCATTAGCAAGAGTTTTAGGGACAGCTGAAAATGACATGTTTTGGAACATTGTGCTGGAAATACTTGTAGGTACACTCTGTCAAAACGTAATATAGTACTTAAAAATGATTGTTTGTTGGATTTTATCGTAATTAAAAATGATTGGTTGTATGATTTATTGTAATTAAAAATGATTCGTTGTAGAGTTTTGTTGCATGATATTTATAAATGGATTGTTAAATTAAGTTAAAATGATATATAAGTACAAATATACCATGGAGCAAGTAAAGACAGCTAATGTTTTTTTATGTAATGTTATTGCAGACCAATGTCCACTTCTTTATGGGTACACCTCTCCAATGATAACTCACACACAAACATAGACTGTGCTATAAGGGTAGGTGGGATATACTGAGGGACCTCCAAAAATTGAAAAACATCTGCTTAGGTTATACTTCGAAGAAACTGCAGGATGGAGGAGGGTAGGTAACTGGGTTGTTTAATGACTGAATTATCGTTTTACAATCATGTTAAAAAATAATTGTCAATAACACGCTTTTTATAATGAAATTGTTCATTAATCTGTATAAATAACATTTGTTTTCAAAATGTCCAACATATGAAAGATCATTCCAACTGGTTTCAACAATCATCACCAGTACGCAAAAACATCTGTGTATTACATGACTTCTTTTTCTTTTGTTGATTAGTCTGGTGTCTGGAGTGGTATTTAATAGTATACTACCAAGTCAGGAGTCAGAATAGCAGGGAACTAGACTAATTTGTGATACCACATTACAATTCACACATGTGCATGATCTCTCTCTCTCTCAAAATATATCTATGGATTCGATTCTTGCATTGTTATTTAGTTGTGTAAGTTCTAATTTTCATTTTAATTTTTTCAAAAACGGTCTAATCATCATAGGTTCTCTTTACAAGTAGTGAATCATTTTTATCACCCTCAAGAAGATAGTCTTCAACAGTATTTACAAAACCTTTTTAAACAGTATTAAATTCTTCTTTTTGTCATGGATGTCTTACATTGAATTTCCAATAACCATGACCTCTGGAAGTGTAATTAATTATAAGCTTACAGTTATAGCAGAGTCAGTATTTGTACCCTGAAACAATTGCTAAATCTATGAAAAATAAAACATATCCCCAGAGATCAGGAACTAATCTATCTATCTATCTATCTATCTATCTATATATATATATATATATATATATATATATATATATATATATATATATATAAAATTATTTTGAAAATGAATGGCAACACCAACACAATAGTACAAACTATATGACTAAAAGTACTCGGATTTCTCCATTCTGCCTTTCAATATTTTAAATCAAAGCAGCACTGAGCTTCTTGCAAAAAAATTTATGCTCTCTTTTAAAACCCACTGGAAAGTCTTATTTCTGAACTGGAACTGTACAGACCCCTTAAATCCAATGGTAAAATATTGTATTTGATTATGCAAATATTAATATTTAAATTAGAAATACAATTATTGGGGATTATAAAATTGTTTATGGCTATTCCTCTAGTCTTGTAGCAGAGAGAGAGCACAACAAAAAAGCAAAGACAACATTAAACTATGAAAAAGGGACTTTACTACGTGTTCTACTAGTTTGAAGTAAAACCTTGTCAGTGACTGTGTGCATTATATCTATTGGAATGATAATAATAGCAATAGTAACAATAACAGCAATGGTTTTAGCAATAACATTAATAATTAGCTAGTATTAATGCCAACATCATTGACATCGCCTATTCATATTACAGAATTCATGACAGGTTAAGATCAAAGGAACAGTGCAGATCTTAACTCGTACTTTCACAAGACAGGCTTTCTGTTAAAGCACTTTATCTAAGGATTATTCTGATCTACTTTTTTCCCATAACTAAACAGGTAAAAACTTTTTAAAAAAGAACGCAAGCAATGAAAATAAGAAACTAAATAAATGAATTACAAAATAACATTAAAATGAAAATAGACAAAAGACCAACGTCCATGTATATTTAAAATACATTAACAATTATTCTGAAAATAGAAAACCTGTAAGAATATTTAGTTGCTCCATTCTTAATTGCTCTCTGGATTATTTATTCATTTGTTTTTGTCAAACCAGCAACTTTAATAATTTTTTTGCCATTAAAGAAGTGTCATAATTTTTCTAATAACTGCCTAAAGTTACTTGCAGTGTGTATAAAAAGGTTTATATAAACCTCAGCCATGTCCTCGCAATAGTATGGAATAATGAACAGATCCCATGGTTTTCCAAATTTATTTGAAAGTGAAATGGATACTTTGCTGCACATATTGTACTTTACATAAGAAACGATATTTATGAATCAATGCATCTATGTGGTAAAAAAAATAAACTTTTTTCCCTTCTCTTTTTTGAAATCAACCAGTAAATTAAAATGCCTTTCAGATTATCTTTAACAGCACATTGAAGGCCCGTTAATGAGACACGTATAGTTGAATTGCATATTCAGTCATTCTTTTTGTAAACTTTTCTTTCAGCTTTACATAAGTTTCGTAATAATTGGTTTTATTTCGGTCAAAGGATTTTATGGGTGGAAAGTATATCTCTCTGGTCCATATCTTTCCATGTTGTTTCTTTCACTAACTGAGCCATTTTTGTTCTCATTGTGTTTGACTTTCATCAATTCGTCATTTACCTGATGTACTGTTGTCTTGAGTTCTTCTTTCAAAATTCATATTTTCGGTTTTTGTATTTTATAGATTGCCTTTAAATTGTTCATTTTCAAAACTGCTTGCTCCAGTTTTTCTTCTAAATCTGTAATCCCATAGTTTGTCATTCTCCAATGCTCTCTTTATCTCCGTTTTAATTTCTTGCAAAACCCTGTGGATTTGGTTAATCCATGTGTTCCTCACTGTAGATAATTAAATACTGTGAGTCGTTTGTTACACTTTATTTTTGACTTGCTTTAAGGTTTGTGCTTTCCTTCCTTTGACTCTGTAAACTTAGTTGAATGTAGTCTAAACTATTTTCTTCGTCGAGTGTATTCTAAACTATTTTACTCAAGGTTCTAATATTAGAATTGCAATGAAGTTGATATTTCTTCAAATGACTTAAGTGATAGGCTACTAATGATATAACCCAAATTTATAAATGACTATAGTAAAATTCCTAACAGACCATGAGGTAGGAAAGGACAGGAATCTCAAATTTTCAGATTATGTCCTAACTTGTCATATAAATATTGTCAAGAATTTATCCTTATAATTCTTAAATGATGTTTTTCTTCTTTTTTGCATATCCAAAGAAGAAATATTCACATATTGACATTTCCAGCCTAATCAAATCATTACATTAAATTTGACACACACACACACCACAAAACCATTTAAGAGAGGTCTACACAGTCTTGTGGTTCTTGCTTCTATCTTAACCCCCCACCCGTATTTGCAACTTAATCTTAAGATATGCAGAATTTATATTAGCAGAAAGAAAATATATGTATGCAAACTAGATGTCTTTAAATGGAAAACTATATTCCTATCATTTCAGGCGACCAAAATGGCTGTAAAATGAACTTATATGCTTGTTTTGCCTATTTAAAGAAACCAAGATGTCTGTTTTGCTTGTTTAAAATAATCATAGATGCCTGTTTTGCATGTTTCTTCCTAGGTGCTTGTTAAAAGCCAATTTAGTATATATTAAAGGCAAACAAAATGCTTATTAAAAACAACCCAGATGCCTAATCTACCTGTTTAAGGCCTAAGTACCTAAAAAGCAATGTTGTTAAACGATTACCCGTGTTACGGATATGAAGCTAGAAACAATTTTAACTTTAGCGAGCATATGGAACAGAAACATCCATAAGGATTAAACAGTTTAATCGTTATAGAAATGGTACCTCGAAAGATGACACTTGTACAGAAACTAATTCTAATTTGCACTATATATAAAATAAATGAACGATGATAATTTAACAAGACAATAAAGAAGGATAAAACAGAAGAAATATACAAACTACTGGCTGGCGAATTTCAGATGGATAGAAAGAAAAATTAGGTGAAAAAATAACAAATTAGAGAATTTAGGAGGAGAGTCATACAAATTTTACAATTATATAGGGCAAGATATATGAAGTAGAACATGAATATTTTGTTGATTTAGAAAAGAAGGTGGAATGTATAATGAAGATTTCAAAAAAGAAATCAAAACATATTGGCCGGGTCAATTGTTCTAGATTGCATAACATTAATTCACATGCCATAAACCTTAACAAATATTTTAATTCTCAAACTTATAAGATGAAAATGTAAGAGGCACTTACAGTATTATGTATGTCCAAAATCGACTTAAAAGTCTTAATAAGGTCAAAATAATCAATGTTCCAAATGAATTGCAAACCCTTTAATGTGCATATCACAATTGCACTGTCCAGAACTCCTTTGAATAGTTAATAAATGTCCCTGAATTATATTTCAGTCAAATGAGCACTTTGTAATTCCAATGAATAATCTTAACAAATGTCTTCTGACAAATTATCTAAACACATATGCAGAATGATTTCAACATATGATTCCGAAATAGGAGTGGATCCAAACTAGAAATGAATCTGAGTTCTAAATTCTCTCCTTATAAACACCTTCAAGATCATATAACGACTACATGATGCAGTATACCCCACGTAATAGATCTTCCTGCTCAATTTGTTATGTCATGTAACTAATCCATTCAATCAAAAATAACTTAATTCTTCTAAGAACTTGCCTGACAGACCTGTCCAATGTGAAACAACTCCAAACTCGTAAGCAGGTCTTAGTATTAATGTCAACACCTACATCAACTACTATTTAACTATTTAGAGATCCTACTTCATCTACAATCTTAATATATGTGTTAAAAAATTAACCATCTAATTATCGTATCTGTAGTTGATCATTACAATTTCAGCCATGAATAAAAACTATACCTTATATAGACACAATCATGTACCAAGAGCTACATAAATATGGATATACATAATGTAATTTACATGCTTGAGAATTCTAAACCTACAGACGTTAAACGTAGTGTGGAAAATGTACAAACAAGAACATTTATAAGCATCTATAACTTCTAGAAACTAAAATGTACAACAGAAACTACATATTACAACAATCGATTGGTGACATTCACTCACTGTTGTAGTTATTTATATTCACACATTTTCCTCAAAATAAATAAAAGTCTTTTATGATCAAAATTCTATATATTGTAAAGATATATTTTTTAATTCAAAGTGCAAAATATAAACACTTGCACACGAAGTGATTATAAGATTTTTTTAAACATACGATGGATGATTGAAAGTCAAGAATGAAACATAGTTGCATAGACATTTACTTTTGTGTGTAGCCCTCGCCCCTCCAGTTACAGTTGCTTAACAATTCTAATAATATTTGTTGCTGCAAAATAAACTGATCTTAGTAAAAATTCAACTTTTTAATAATTTTCGTTGATGCAATTGTTGTATACAACATATCATTAATATTCTTTAGCATTATATTTGAAGCTAACTTTCATTACTTAAAATTTAATTTGCAAATGCTGAGAATCATTGAGTGTATTGGAAAAAAGTTAATCTCTAACTGTGTGAGTATGTGTGTATAACAATAACACTGAGTCATGCCATACATGGCGAATGTATAACTTGTTATTTTGTTTCAACAAAATTGTGTTAATGTGCCCATGTAGAACTCTTTCAATAAATGGTTGAGCAGACAGCAAAATAATAGTAAATTTTTATGTAGGTCTTATCTGACATTAGACGAATATTTGTCCAACTGTCCATCCTGTTAAAATTCCCATAGTGGGCTCTAATGACACCCGAAATGTTACTTTCAACATGGGGTGCTATATCCTGCGAAATGTAATGTTAAATTCCTTTTTTCCAACCTCCAAAGTGCTATCCATAATATAAATTTATCATAGGCTCCCATAGTCTCATCCGTAATGTCACATTCATAAACTCCTAAAGAAGCATCCACAATGTCAAATTTCTATCAGCCAACACATCAGCCCATTAATAATACAATTCTATAGACCCCGTATCATACCAAACAAAATGTTAAATTTCAATAGACCCCATTTTGTTATTCGTGATGTTTCATTCTCATAGACTCCACACCGTGACAAACGTAATGCAATTTTCCATAAACCCCGTAGTGACCTAAACGTATGTTAAATTTATATAACTCCAAAATGGCCTACACATAATGTGTTAAATTTGTCTGGACCATAAAGTGGCTGACGCATGATATTAAATACTCGAAGACTTCATAGTGCCCTCGTTACTACTTATCTCATAATGTCAGTGTTTTCTCAACAAACCAATCCGAACAGCAACAGTTGGAGAACTAAAACATAACGAATTTTTAACTGCCAACGGCATTTTATATTTATAGATGACGGAAGAATAAATCATAATCAGCAAGTAAATCCCAAATCTACATCTGGACCATTAAAGTACAAAGGTATAATGCACTTAGCAAACTGACCTGTCAAAGGTGATCAAGCAAAGTTCTAGGTACCTGTTTTTGTGTTTTTCATCACATTAGATTGATCAATCTCTTGAAATAGTGCTTACACGTTTGTTTTGTTGTTGTTGTAATTGATGGATCATCCGTGACAACAACCCTTCAGTACCCAGCTGTATAATATAAACTATAGACAATTTAAGTTACACTGATTAAAATTTGTGGCAGTGCGACTTCGTCTCAATAAGGTTTAACCGCTGGATAGCTAAAAGATTGTAGACCAAACCTGTTTTTTTTTTATATTTTTGGAATTTAAGAGGACTTTGCATGAAAAATAATTATTCAAAAGAATAATTAAAATCTAAGAACGAGAATTTTAAAAAGTACAAGATCTAAATAGACAGTTTATTTAATCTGGAAAACTTAAGGCAATATGGTATTGAAACATTGCAAACGAAGGCTTAACCCATGAGCCCATTCAAGCAGATCACATTATAATTTCCTATGTAAATAGAAGAGGAGTCTAAAGGCACTTTCATGCGGTTTTACAAGCTGATGATAATGCCGAAATCAAAAGTTCGTTGGCAGTAGTTTTAATATGCGATGATGAATGATACAATGCCAGTTGTAAGTTATTTTCGAATTCGTCCGAGTACATTAAATTGGTAAGATGTATTTGCAAAATTTCATTGATTTGCTGGTTAAAATTTAGTATAAAGTCTGAACTGTCTTCCAAGAGTTTAACAGAATATTCTCATCAGATATTGTTCTCGTTGATATAGAAAATCTACAGGTGTTCTTTAATCTGTTTTCTCACATTTGTAAAATTATCTCATTTTGTTGTATTTCTTTTATTTATGTACTAAAGCTGGCCTGAAACTTATCATTTCCAGCCAACTCGGGTTTTTTTGGGTAAACAGGTTATATTTCAATCATATGTTATGGTAGAGACATGCAAATCAAGACAGCTTCAATTCAGTACAAACTACTGTTTAAATAGGGCATACTGTTTAATATTTTGTTTTAAGTGGAAAGTGTATTTTACCGACAAATTGGGAGGAAAGGAGCAATCAGTGGGAACGTTTGTTGAGATTTTATGCACAAAAAGTAAAACATGTCAAGGACAGCTCTTGGCAGCAAGCTAAACATTTTGAAGATTTACGGAACGTATTTGGGATGGCTAAAATGTAACTGTCTACTTACGAAGCGCCCATTGATTATGTACAACTATTTTATTTCCTTTTTCTACAATACTAGTCATGTAAACTTTATTCAGTTAGGGCTATCTGAAGTAGTTGTTTTGAGACCTAAAATATAGTGATCCATTTTATTGCAGTTTATGTAATCTCTAACTCTTGCTGAAGCGTAAAAGAGAAACATCATGAGGCCAATAAAATGGCGTGGTAAGAAATTATGTCGGCTACAGACACACCCCTTACAAATTGCAAAACATCATTATGAGGCTTTCTCTCAATACCAAGGAAAAGTTTATTGCTTGAGTGTTTGCTAAGCAACTGGGGTCAGTAATAACTAAACGTTGGAGCATAAACTTAAATGAAATACTCTGAAATCATCAAAATGAACAGTTTGGAAGTGGGACAATGTGCTGCAAGTTTTAATATATTCCTGTATTCATTTCTACTCTATACCTGTCTTCACTCTGTGTTATGAAACACATTAATAATTTAATGGTTAGGTGTTTTGTACATTGGGACAGACAGCAAGATTTAGGAAACAAATAATCGAATCAAAGAATGAATATGTAAGTTGAGGATAGATATGCAAGAAAGAAAAGGTAGAATGTAGTGCAGATTTAGGGATGCATTATTTACATACAGTATGTATTTGCTTATAATTCAAACTGGAAACAAATAGCCTAATCTGTGGTAGCATAATGATCCTTCATATCAGGGTTTATCTTGTTTTTCTACTGATTACTTGTATTAAACTGTACGGACCCAGTTTTGCCGCCGTATAATACGAAGGCAGATTTGGGTTTGTGCAGTTCGCAGTTGAACCCATTTTATTAGCGAGTATATACGGTATTTCAAGGTTGTCGCTGCAGGCCACTTTGAGTGACTTTCAAAACGTATTGCATATGGATACAAACGACATTGCACAAAAGGTATTGCTATACTTGGATAGCTTCTCTATGAATAAATTTTGCATAAAATCCTAAACATAACTTAACAGACTTTATAAAATAGTTCAAAATTTTAAGCTCAGACCGCCTTTAGCATAAACTCAAACCAAACAATGATCACAAAACGAATACAAGGACAGCAAAAGGTAAATAATAAAATATTCACAACACAGTGAAGAGATGAATGACTAGCAGTAATAAAATAAAACTAAGTAGTTAGATATAAGTATTTTCCATAGAAATAAAAACACGGCAATTACACCTTTTGATGAAGAAGACGAACAACAGCAATATTAATGAATAACACAACAAAAATACAGTCATAATCATAGGAACAACCATCTGCCTGTGGAGACTGTTTTCTTTAAATAAAATGTTATGCCTCAGCCTCTTTGTGGTTCAGCTATGTGATTTTAATTACTATTGAGTTAAATGTGAGCAGCTTTAAAACTAGCAAAAAACTGATCCATGAAACCCATGTGACCAATTAAAGGGAACTCCACTTGGCCCTTTAGGGCTCACCTCCTAACGGTTTATGGAATTCGTTCTATAAAGCCACGGATATCTGACCTCACTGGCTCTAGTAAACAAATTCAGGAGGTATTATTCAACTTATAAATGCAGGTTACATTGCATAAAAACGAGAGAAGTTAAAGAAAGAAAAATATAACAGCATTATATCAAGTTGAGTTGAGTTAGGAGACCAATTCAATAAGTGTAGAGATCCACTTGATAACTGGTTCTGTGAAGTGGAGACTATCTGAATCAGTAAATTATAACTGCTATATAACTCGGGCCGCTGTGATTTGCCTTCAGCTATATGATAAATTGTCCTATTTCACGTTGTATCGCGATAATATGATGATATTTTGAAACATTTATATCAAGTGATAACACTGGAACAAATTATATGCTTTAATAAAAAAGACGTACTGGAAAATAACCTACAAGTGTCTAAGAAATGCAGTGAAATGAGACGACCGTAAAAAGCAATTAACTTATAAATGTCTCAGCACAAATGTAGCTATATGTCCATTTAAAATGAGTGGTTATTTCTCAAAACATCATGTCACGTTCTTTTTTAGAAATATCAACATGTCGATTTAAGAACTGTATTAAACGAAAGCGGTGTCTTTGATATTAAAACACCAAATATCCCTTTTCGTTTACTTGATTCATTTTGGAAAAAAAAACATTCAAAAGTTAATCAACTGACATAAAATAGGGCTCATAGAAATTCATGATTTTGTGACAGAGGCGTTACTAGATATAAGTAACGGCCTTAAGTATAACAAAACAGAGTCGGGTTAGTTAACAAACTCAAGATACTAAAGGACTCACGGTAATAACTAAGTGGAAAATTTGGAATCAGTCTAGAAATGGGTGAAGAAAACAAAGAGTATGGATGTGTTTGCCAGGCCATGATTGGTTGATAGTGAAAAGTAAAATTTTGTGAAAATAATCTTTTTTTGGAGAGCTCATCCTGTTTGTAACTATACAAATAAGTAATAAGTACAATGTCTTACTGATGGAAGTTCAGTCCTTTTTACATAATTGACTTTGGAACACTAATTACTAAAAGTATAGCCTGGTTCTTTAGGTGTTGAATTGAAAACATATTTCAAACACACAAAATTGAATCAATGATGGGTCTCTACTGATTAATGTAGGATTGGTCATGAACATCCAGGAATTTAAAATTATTTAATTTAAAAAATCATGGAGTTTTCATAGATTGACTAAGGGAAATGAAATAGTACTGTGAGTCCTGAAGAGTGATCAGCGATCATCTTGATAAGTGGCAAAGTAAAGTGGGAAGACCAAGTTAGCTAGAGATGG
The DNA here is from genome assembly GCA_016746295.1 of Potamilus streckersoni. NCBI lineage: Eukaryota > Metazoa > Mollusca > Bivalvia > Unionida > Unionidae > Potamilus > Potamilus streckersoni. The sequence continues at coordinate 276,192 of JAEAOA010001869.1, forward strand.
CAAGCAACACGTGAATGAATATGTACAGATATGTCTGCTATTATGATATCGAAAAATACTTTTATAAATCAAAATACAAATGAAACTAATAGACTTGGTTTCAATTATGTGATGAATTATAGAAATACACTAGTAAAACGTGATCCAGCGAACTGATTAATACCTCAAAGTAAGGAAAGAAAAAAATAAAGTAAACTTGAGGCGCACCTCATTTGCACCTAATGGGTTCACAGTCGTTGTCTACTTTTAGCTAATTTTCCTCCAAGCAGTGATGATTGCACCTAAAATAGATTTCTACAAGTACCACTACCCTTTGTTTGACAAGTTTATTCCACCTAATCGGAAATTTGTTTTCTACAAACCTTGCCATCAAATGGGAACGAAAATATACCGTTATATACCCAGAATGCCATGTATTGGTATGAATTGACCTATGTCTGCAGAATTTGATTTACGGCCCATGCAAGGGTAATGTAATAGTGTGAGGTGCGTGTGAAAAGTGCAATAATATGACATACTATATTGCATCTAACATTTTACTTACAACTTTACAGTACAAATACAATAAATTCATTTTTCAAACAGCTTCAAGTATGGAACTGGATAACAATTTTGTCTTTAATAAGTGTTTTCTCTCTTCATTTGAGAGAGAATATTAAGATAAATGTGCGCTGTTACAAACAGCAACAACAGGTCAATGCACCGCTGAGACAATCCAGCTGTCCTTTTTGACCTCCACTCGTTATCCAAACTGAATAAAGTGAAAGTAAACCGAACCTTATCATAATACCGCCAATAAAATGTAATTACGCAAGAGTAATCAGTTTTAGAGCACTCGGGTAGATGCTACTCAGGAGTAAACATTCTCGTTTTTTATTTCTCTCTTCCTACGTTTTTCTTCCATTCCTTTTGTTTTACGATCGGGTAAATTTACTTTTGCACGCCACATCTTGAAGCATCTGTGAACAGCACGGGTTTTTTTTCATCAGGATACTATAACCCTTTAAATGATGGCGAATAAAGCGCATAGCCTCAAGGCTGTATGTAGAATTTATCATAACGGAACATTACCAATCCGAGCAATAAAAGTATATTGCTATGGGATTAGCTGTTCTTAACCAATCAAACATCTCGGCCTGCTCGTCCTTGAGTAATGGCTTCTCGGGTACTCTATATATGTTGGATGAAACTTGTCATGACCGCTGTAACTTCTAACGAAATAAAAAAAAAAACATAATAGTTACAGAAAGGATTCAGTGGTCCACACGACCCACAAATTTTTAATTGTAATTTAAATTGGCTTCTGATAGATGGGCTGGAGGCAATTTCGAACGCTGTGGGAGAGTCAAAGTTTTATCAACAGGGGATACGGGGGTGGAAATAAAACGTAAATAGGAGATCTCTCCGAGTCACAAATATCTACGAATTGTTGTGAAATAATTTTGTTTGTGTGCAGCATACACGTGAAACTTGATATTCTGCGTAGAGTAGGTATAGCAGATGTTAGGCATGCTACCATCTTTCTGGGCTAATCCATGTTTTATTTCCATAAATATTTCAAAATATGTTTATGCCACCAGATTTGATATTTCATGTACCGTTCGTTGTTTTGAAATGTGCCCTTTAAATATTTAATGTGACGGTTCTTGTGTCCAATCAAAACAGAAGACGTAATTATTGAAGATTATTCATCATTCAACGCTGCTCATGTTGTGTATGTATAAAACATTTTATTTTCTCACACAAATACGTTTAACATTCTTTACCGTCGATTCCAAGTCCAGTGATAAATACATTTATCACAACGATTAACAGTATTAATCCAATTACAAAGGTATCATACCGTCTCGTGTTACGAGAACATTTACTCCTGAGTGTAAACTGAGAGTTTAAGTTCTGAGTACTTTGAATTATCATGGATCCGTTGACACTGGCAAAATCAGTCACACATGTCTGGTTCCCTTTATCGTCCTTATGACTGTATTCAATGTTCCAGATGACGAGTAACAAGACTGCCACTACCATCTGCAGAAATATAGAAAACCCGACTATACCGCACCTGACGTAATAATATGCATCGGTCACGTTGGATGAAAGAAGAGTTCTTAACTGAGAGACATTAGCGAGTAGCAAGGCCATGTCCATTAAACCACTGACGAAGTTCCGCCTTACATTGAAGTGGTTTTCTTCCGTTTCTTTAACACAGTCCTGGAAAGGAAGACAATCCGCCAATTAGTAAACTCGGATATAAAAACGACTACTAGTATTTTAATCATGAATACACAAAGGTTCAATGTTGGTGTTTTTGAGTCGGTTCTTCGTCACATTGTCCTCCTCAAGCACACAAGATTAACTAATGTTGAGGCATTTACAAAGCGTCACATCAGGAATGAAAATGCTTCTTTAAATTGAGATCTTTACTTTAATCATAGCATAATGATGATCTTGGCAATGTTTGTATGTTTGTCAAACCTGCAAAATCCCAAGGCGATATTAAAAAGAGCTTTTCTAAAATAAAATTGCAAGCGAATGAGTCATATTGATTTCTGAATTAAAAACAGAAAATACAAATTAACAATTTTAAACTTGGAGGTCCCAAAGATTTACGGTTTAGAAATTAAAATTTTGTTATTGTTGAAAGGGAATAAGTACATAACAAAACTTTCTTAAAGGAAGAAAATCTCATGAGTTTTTATTAGTCAGACCTATGTTCCCGGAAAGTGAAACTCAGTTAATGTGCTTTCTTCAGAGTGTAATGTTTATAATCGAAAGAAGAAAGAAAGAACAACGGAAAGAAAGAAAAGAGAATTCTGAAAACCAACTCCAGTGCTGCATTTCCTATTTATGATTAAGTGTTTCCTTTAACCGGTATTTATTTTGGTTTAATTGCACAGTATCATTTTTATAACATGGGGGTGGGAATTGATAAAGATTGCTGATTGCTTTGAAATGTGCAATGTCGATGCGGTTGATGGATAAACTGTCTCTTTCCACTTCATACGGGTTACATTTGCACTGAAAATTTAGAGTTGTAAACATTTATTCACTGTTTTAAATCATGGTTACCTGTGCTCAGCCAAAATCTACTTCATCTTGGGCAAAAGATTCTTCATAATTTCCTCTCCTGATACTTATACTGGACAAGACTCCCGTCTTTTCATCACAAGCAAATTCCCATAATACGTATCTAAAATAGAATAAATATATTTTATTCAATCGTACGTCGATCTTACATTTAAACAGCCAATATACAAAGTATTTGTTGTTGATATAACTCTTAAATATACAAAGTATTTGTTGTTGATATAACTCTTCAAACCTTTACTGACGAACATACAGTAGTGATGAAACTAATACCAAATTTTCCCATTCAAATATTCTTTTCATGTGTTCGAATTGAATTCGAATATTCGTCAATGCTATTAAATTTATTTAATTTGTCCATTTTACTTTTTAATTTATTAATCCAATACCCATCAAGCCGAGTTATAAAGACTGTGAAGTTAGTTCTCTGCATTTCATTACACGACATTTTTGGGGTCTTAAATAATTTTTCTGGGGACAGAGACTTTAAAGTCAGATGAGTTACATGTGTTATTATCCATCTTGATCTTCAGACTGTTTTGTCATCCTACCAGTTCTCGTCAGAAAACAGTTCTCGTAATGGTTCTCAAAGAGAACACATTTTTAAATTCGTATCAAATATTATGCCGTCTAAGCCATTAACCTGTATCAACGTAAATTTTGAAGAGCAACAACCAACATCAATTTTCAAACGCTTTTTTCCCAAAAGCGGACCTGAATCGTAATGAATCCATCGTGTTTACAATACCATGTAACGGGAAAATAATCCCCGACCATTGTTTTATGACAGTGCAACTTGACATGTAGACACAATTAAATGTTAAAATGAGAAATAAATTATGCATTAAATGGAAAATGTTAAAATTTCTTGATATTGCTGTTGGCATTGATATGACCTTTTTCTAAACCACGATTTCTTTTTACCGGTACATGCATTATCACGTGTTATCTTTTCAATAGCGCCTAAATGACAATGAGAAGAGATGGTGATGCTGTAAAAAAAAGTCTGCATGTTGAGAATTTGGCATTCGAATTAGGGTGAGAAGGAGCTTGAATTTCGGTTTGAATTTGTTCCATGTAAACTAATTCAACACTGCGTAGTTTCAATTTAGCCTTCTTTGCTTCGTGTTCCAAATGCTGAATACACTTGCTCAGATTCGAATATGGTTTCTGCTAAAATATTCGTAAAAACGTATTCTGATTGGAATGTTCATTATTCGTTTCTGCTCTAATATATATACTCTATCAACATATTGATAGTAAGTACTAATGAATATTCCAACCTCACGAATATTTGTAAAGAATTTTGAAATGAAGAATTATTACACAAAATATAAGAACGTTGATTTAATTAATATTTTTATACGAAAATGCATACGGACATTGTGCGTATGTTCTACTCCAGCCTTCGTGTATTTAAGCTCATGTAATCCTGTCAAAAACTTGCAAAGAGAAATGATATTTAACAATAAAGAGGGATAATTCAAAGTTCGTCTAGTTTATTACCACAATACACATCCTAAATGAGTTTAAATCTCTCTCTCTCTCTCTCATATATATAAATTACAGATTTTTAGGACTAGCTTTCATTTGCAAAATCTCACACAGACAGATATAAAAAGACGGGTACAACATATATATACCTGGTTCGTCAAATCCCATTTTGTTGTCCCGCATTCTTGCAATTGCGCGACCTCAATAAATGACAAATGCTTACTGACAAGTGAAGTGAACATCATAGGAGTGACACAAGAAAACAGCTATTAGCTGCTACACATCCTGTTTTGTACACCTCATCACTAAATATGAAGTTTCCCTGATCATACAACACGAGCAATGTTGAATAATTTCCTGTTTTATGTGTACGTGTGTGTAATTTGGATTTTTAACTTAGCTTTACCAAAGGTTTGAGTTATATCGGTACGATGTCTACAGTGTAGCAGTTTATAGTGATGTCTAGGACTATGGCATCATGCTGTAGACATGTAGCATCATGTCCCACCCAGTCACATTATCCTGACACCAGGCTGATCAGTTCTAACTCTAACCATTTAATTCCGAGCGCCAAGCGACGCAACAGCTAGTAACATTTATAGAAGTCTTTGGTATGACTCGGCCAAGGTTCAAATCCGAGGCGGATGCTCTAACCACAAGGACGCCGGAACGGTCGTGCAATTTTATTTATTGAAACCAGCAGTCATTTTAAGCAAGTGAATATTTTAAAATAAAAAATCAAAAGAAACAAAAACGGCCTTAGATAGGACAAAAAGTATCGTCCTTTATTTCTAATTTTGAAGTAATGAAGTATTTGTTGTTTTTATGTGTCACAAGCATGGCCCTTGCATAACTGTAGCATCAGCGCTTCATTTTAAATATTTGCGAAATGATATCAATTAACTTAAGCCTGCGTTTCGAACTCGAATCCCTAAGTTTCGCGTGCTTGATTTTGAGGTATATTAAGACCCAACCCAAAGCTGCAAATAGTTATTCAGACTACTGTGTAAATGCCAATATATTTAAATTTCGGACAAAGTATGTAATATACCGTCTTTACTCGCATATAAGACTAGTCTAACTGCACTGACCCAGAGCTGCTTTCGCACTATGCGCAGGCAGATATGGGTATGTGCAGCTTTTTTGAGTAATCAGTAGAATAAACAACATAAACTCTGATCTGCAGGTGCATCTCGCTACGGCATATCAGGATATTTGTTGTTTGCTGTTTGACTTGCTTTTTAAGTGACAATATATGATATTAACTTGGCCATTATCGTATTTATACGACATTTCATTACATATGTACATTAAAAGCAAGCAGTATATGGTTACTGGCGGATGCGGCTCACGTTTAGTAACGGATTAAGCGACTTCTTGTTGACAGTATCTGTTTCAAACTGTATCGTATGCTGAGAGTCTTTTCATGCATTCTTAAATTAAGATACAGTACTTATCAAAATCGGTCCATAGTTCGTGCTTATGATATGATATGCTCTATAATAACTGTCTGCATGGTATGTAACCGCCAAAGCTTTTTAATCATATATCATATTCCTCATAACCATCGATAATTACCATTACGTCTCACCGGATAGCTTCGTATTTTGACACACACACCCCTAATTTTTAAGGTAGAAGGTATGAGCCTGATTATCACAACCCTAGCATTTATAAACTCACGCATAAGCTAAATCTTCAATGTGGTCTACATTTACTTTGAGTTAGGCTTGTAAATGGGTTGTTTTGTTGGTGACTGCATGTCACAGTTAGACTAGCACTGGAGATCAAATGCTTAACTTGGTCTGCAAATGTGCATCCGACTTGGCTTACGTATTTACATGTGTCTGCTTCAGAGGTAAATATCTAAAAATCTAAATGGTTGAGGTGTTATGAAAAGTATGTTAATTTGTTAGAGTACTAGTGAACTTTCAAGATCAATAAGGTACGTACTGACTCTGTTAGCCTGCTTCTCACAGGAACAAGTTGAAAATAGCTCTTTTCTGTCAAAAATAAATGTAAAAAAGAGGGGTTGGTGGTAGTATATGTTCAGTATCAAAACCGCCAGTTGTATAAGGAATTAACCTTAATACCTTAGTCAGAATCTTTCAAGCATCCGTTCAACAAAAATCATTAGTTAGTTTTTATTTGCATCTTTATTGTAAAATTATGATCATTTTTCTGCAATAGGTCATTGTCGGATGAAAATTTGCCAAAACAACTGTCCGGTGAGACTTTATTGGTTAAAGCCAAGTAAAGACAGAGCTTGTTAAACGTATTTGTTTTTTATACACATGACGTTACCAACAACCTGAATATTGATGTATTTTACTGAATCGGGATTTATTTTATAACTTTTTCGATTCCTTTCATGTTGGTGTATGATTGATTGGTGTAGTATGGTAGGTAATCAGCATAACCTTATAGCAGATGCGCTTCAATAAAAATAACGCTAGCTCCGCTTGGTCAATTTCACTTCCTGGACTGCAGGGTAAATTGTAAAAAAAGAGAATCCTTTAACTATTCTTATATTTTATATATTTCATGATTTATTCATTGCATTTTCAGAAGCTGGTATTGTTTAGTCTGGCACAATTTTTTTTCTCTCTATTTTAATGGCTACTAAAGATTGTGTACTTTAGACTAATTCAGGCTGATTTTTTGGATCACATGAGAACAGTTATTTTAGTTCGCCGTGAGTTTAGATCATATACTGTTTCCACAAGTACAATATCCAAAGAAATTTCAGCCACAGTACATGAAAGTAACATAGAAGTATACCATCATTCTCTCATCTGTGCATGTTGCAAATGCAAACGAACTTCACTTCACACGTGTCACTCGTAAGTTCTTGATATCCATAGAGCGCCCCCATAACCTAGATCAACTCTCCATAATATAGCACCGAGTTACACCAATTATCCCATTGGAGGAGGCGGGGCCTTGTTTGCTTCATTTTTTTAAAATTGGTTTGTTTCCTAGGCAAGAAAAAAACAACTAAGATTGAGAAAACGTAGATTGCGTAAGTAATCGAGATTTGAATGGATTCCAGTATGTTAAATTACTAATATTAATAACAGCTACCGCCTTTCTCGACCTGTCCAAATGTCAGCCAAGACTACGTATTCTCATCTTCGCTAGCCAAGTTACAATATGATAACCATATCTAAACCTTGGCGAATACAACATATATTTTGGTGTTTTGTCCTAGCGAAATCTATCGAAGAACGCTCCCAGCCAATTTCCTTAAGACAAAGCGGAAGAGACGTGTTGCAGGGTACTGTGCATTTCTACTTTCATTGATAGTTGCATTCATTAGCTGTGACCGTACAAATTAGAACGAATGGGTTAGGAACAATATATATATTGTGGAAAAATCCAGGCCATCAGAATAGCTTGAAAAAGTTACCTTTGCATCGATATATAGACAAAAAGAACTATATTTTGTTCATCTTATTAGTTGGAAAAAATAGAAAACAAATATTTTGACTGGAAAAAGAAAATGCCATTCCTCCTACTCTGAAGATTAAGGTAGTCAGTCACTAGCGTATATGCGTTAGTTGTCCATGTTATTACGATTTTCTTTCAAGCAATAGTAAGGTATAAAAGTTATGCTTTAACTATTAAGCAGAACTAAATTTTAGTTCCGTTACGCAATAGAAAGTTCATAACTTGTGGAAGATGACAACGGAGGCTTCGCTCCACTGGGTTCGAAAAGCTAACCACCGTTTAAGCACAGCAAACTGAAGACTAGTCATTTTTCCGCCGAAAATAAACTATGCAGTGCGAAATAGATATTTATTTTAACTATATTTTGTTGCATAAACAATTTGTAAAATGGTTTTGTTTTTAAAGAAAACGAATCAAACGTAGGACAAAAGTTGTAATTGGTTAACTTCTTGAATATCAAGTAATATATAGATGGATTGCATTTTATACAAGTCAAATATTGGTAGAAAAAAAACATGACGTAATTCATCCTTCTAAAACAACTGGAAATCGTCTCAAAGCGATGTTGGGACAAACTGCAAACGCGAAGTGGTAGGCAATTGAAGAACAATTACAAATATATTACTTCTACCTTTTTATCGTCTTACATAACATAACTTGTCATTAATTGAAGTGGCCAGAGTGATAAGTTTAGAAATAATTGTATTGATGCCCGCAAATTTTCTTTTCTTTCTAGAAATGTTGAAACAGTAAACCGAAGGAATACTGCTAAAACTGAAAGTATCCAAACTGTGCGATGTCTCCCATGATTCTTGTCTTCTTTCCACTGTAAACCTTCTGTGTTTCCCTGAATGCTTTCTACGTTGCTAGTATTTTTAATATCACCGCACGGCTGATACATTGCATAAATATACAACGTTACTATCAGCGACACGGCTGATACATTGCATGAATATACAACGTTACTTTTAGCGGACAACACGCGCTCATGCCAAATTATCATCGCTCATAAAACTAGGGCTCAATGATGGAATAATATCAGATCAGGATTTTGCAACTGATGATATCAGCGAGCTCAATCAAGCCCGAGTTCAGCGTTAGCTTGCCAACAGCAATTCCAGCCTAAGAAATAGCATTAGTGCAATTGCTTGTATATAGCAGCTGGCCAAATATTAGATCAAAGTCAATCGGTGGGTTGCAAGCAAATAATTCATTGGTATTTGCATATAAAAATAAATCTGACGAAACCCCAAATTGGCAAGTTGTTGGTATTCCTAAGGGCAGTTATTATATAGAACAGATCAATAGTGTATTCCAACATAGGATTAAATCTATCACAGGAAAAGAATCGCTATAATGGTTTACGAGCCAGCATTATCGACGGATAGAAATGATAATAATACGCCAATCATCGTTGAAAAATATATTAATTCGTATGTGTAAACTATTATGCCTGAACACACGTGTATTCAGCAAACTAAGTCAATTGTTTCAAAGTTTTGAAAACATCCAAACGACGATCTAAAGCACCAAATCATTGAAACTATACATCTGAATCACAATGTATCCAACCTCAAATATGTCATCTGGGTTATTATTGAAACAATGATTGCTGATGGAGATGAATTTATTCCTGTGAGATATTCGATGCTCTTTCCGTATGAACTCTATTTAGGGATATTTTATACACAAAATGATATCCAAACAATCTCTCAGCAAGTATTGATTAAATCCCTCAACGACTGCCTGATCGCGATTAATTTCGATGAGCCCTCGTCTAAGTTTGACGCTATGTTTTGATCAGATATGTTAATGCACCAAGAAATTCTTTGCCAGGATCAACATAAAGCAACCGTTGCCATCACAAGGACCCTGATTGATAAATTCGTTTCAACGCAGATGTAACTTCAGCTTCTGTCTTTGTTGATAGTGGGTTATAATTGATAGTTGGTGCATGCAGGCAAGGCGATGGGTGCCATTTACTCGCGGACCTGGATTCGAAACTCCTTAGGGTACGAATTTAATTCCTCTAACCTGTATGATAGTATTGTTTGTATTAAACAATATATGTATGTATGTATATATATATATATATATATATATATATATATATATATATATATATATATATATATATATATATATATATATATATATATATATATATATATATATACTTGCAACGTCAACGACAGTCAAAGCGTATTTGTATGTGCACATTTGACGTCAACCAGGTTTAAAAGTATCATGCGGTAAAAACAACATATCTGCCTGATGAACTTCATTGGGAATATCGACATCAAAATGTACATGCTAAATGTTTCAAGGTGGTATTAGATAAATTTGCAATATATTGCCTCTCGTACTAACCAATCTGCAACAACAGAACGTTCGACACCTGCTGCATCAGCAACCTTACTACTCGCTTCTCTACCCATTAATATCCTCTTGGACTATAATTGAGTCCATTATTATAACATTAATCGGCTGACTAATTACCGGCCCGTAGAACTGGTTTACCTTTCATTGCAAATCTTATTAAAAAAAAATTAGCAAGCGATTCTCTGAGAGATTTTTTTTTACAGACTTTAGAGTGTAAATCAACTTCACGTCTGCAATAGGTTGTTGTTTTAAATCTGTTATTTTTTTAATACGCAACATCATGAACGTGGCACTATTGATCAATCACATTTATTGGATACTCTTTGGGTCTTGGTTGATCTTCTTCGTCAAGTTGGATATCAAGTCGGGTTCAAGGACCACAATAATTATATCCAGGAAGCTGCTTCTCGCCAGGATAATTAACTCATGATGCCCATGGTAATTTCCCCCAGTGAAGAAGCGAGAGTTCCGCCAGTTTCATGAGAGATAAATCTGTATTTTTGTACCACAATTCACACACTTGCCTGTAAGTGCACGCTTTTATTCCTCGTTATAGTTTTTAATTCTCTAGTTGGGTTGGATGCTCTGCATTGAAGACTATATAAATGCATATTGTTTATTACATTTGTACAACATGAATGTCATTGATTTGTCAGCGACACGAAACCAAGAGCCAAACAAGTATGATCCAGCGCTACCAAATTCTATTAATTATCGTAGCTTCCATATGGGTCTGGCTAGACGCAATTATTGCTTAACCTGATGAGATGGTTCAATTAGGATAAGTTGTATTTAGTGGCACCATCTTTCGATGATAATCGATGCTACGACGTGCTTAAAGATTTTAATAAAAATGAATAATTTTTTTGACAAGTACAGTAATGTTATTATTGATTTTCTCACCAATCTTGAATGATACTCCATCTGTGGGTAATCTTGATGGATGTATTAATAGCCTCAGAATATACGATGATGTGATGCTAGACAAACAATCAAATCCAGCTCAGATAGTTTCCCGAGGTAGACACAAAAGCACCGATATTATATGTATTACTCAGCGATATACACAATTACCTAAAATGATCAGAGACAACTGAAATCTTCTGGTTGTCTTTAATATATATATATATATATATATATATATATATATATATATATATATATATATATATATATATATATATATATATATATATATATATATAATAACTTGTAATTGAGCAAATATGCAAATCTGGACTTGCAATTACAATTATACATTATTGACGATGTGTTCAATTCCAAAAAAAAATCATAAATGCAATGTAATTGTCATTAATAATTCAATTATACCAGTTACGTTGCAATTGAACCCATGACTGGCTTTAACACCTGGTTTTGTTTAAACAGTATGTGGTGGACATGCAATTTCATGTTGACGATGGTATGCCCATTATCACGGACAAGTCTGGTGTCATTCCTCGTCACGACAAGTCTCGTGTCACTCCTTGTAACGACAAGTTTCGTGTCACTCCTCGTCTCAAGTGCCTTGTTTTCATTTTCTGTTGTTGGGAGTAGAGGCGACATAATGAGAGCCATTGATGTAGCATCCAATGTATCATCCAAAGTTTAAGCAGCATATAGACTAAATCATTATCGTAGCATTAGGACAAGTATATGCAATCGTAAATATTTTTTTTTATTCTCTGTTTTACCGCGATATCAGAATAATGATCCTTGCATATCCTGAACTCTACATGGCATCTGTTTATCGTTCCTTTCCCATATTCATCTGATATATGCTGTAGATTAAATGTATGTTAGTATAGATTAAAGAAGACCAAAGAGACATATAAAATAAACCGAAGGTTATGTCTTTATTTACCTATTCATCGATCGCTACCGATGCCACAACAGTCCGTATGCTATGGGCAATACCTCTATATTATCGCGGCGTTGACTTAACATATAGTCAAACAAGTTATGTATGCGCACTTATTCATCTTAAGTACAAAATGTTTTTCTTTTAAATTGTTCATATAGCAAGGGACACACCAGTCATCTGCTAAACAGGCATATAAAACGAGACATTTTTCTCAGAGCAATAGAAATTGTATTAGGTCATCATGTGCATACTAGACATTCCATCATAGACTAGTAACATACATCAGTCATGTGACTACACTGAAAACCTGAATGCATCTACTATGCTCTGTTTCAATTTATGCTACTTTAATTTTATTCAACAAAAATATAATACTAATTTTGTTTAACCAAAGTCAGTTCAGTCCTGTTTATTGAATGTATACCAAAACTATCAATCGGTATGTATTTTTAAAACGGCACGTCGAGACTAATGTTAATCAACATGCAAAAATGTCCATATACTTTAATATTGAATTTGCCTTATGTACTTCTCGGGAAGAATTAATAATGACCTACCCAAAAATATGGATGTACAAGGATCCAAATAAGGGGAAAAGTTTCCATTTAAATTTATGCATAATCAAATTCCTTTTTTATAAATAAATGACACCCATTATTGAAATAATTGGTGCTAAACGCGCACTTGACATGTATGACATTTACTATCTGTATGTTAGAACGCAAGTATATAACAAACATATAAACATATTTTAAAAATATGATTTTGCCCATTCCCCTTCTCCCACATGTTCGTGTTAAAAAAAGTAAAACAACAATTGTAGCCACAACGTTTCGGCATCAAAAAGAACAAAGAAAGAAAGAAAAAACTTTTTTTTGGTTATACGCTATATAATTATGCCCATACTCAGTATGAATATTGAATATTCAACGGTCATTCTCAAAGTTTCTTGGTGTGGTACCTCTCAGATCAACATCATATGAGGTATCCCCTAGTTCCAAAAGTTAAATGGCTTTATGTATTTTTGGTGTGCCCTTCTATATATATATATATATATATATATATATATATATATATATATATATATATATATATATATATATATATATATATATATATATATATATATGTACAAGTGCATACCAAAAATACATAAAACCATTTAACTTTATGTATGTATGTATGTATGTATGTATGTATGTATGTATGTATGTATGTATGTATGTATGTATGTATGTATGTATGTATGTATGTATGTATGTATGTATGTATGTATGTATGTATGTATGTATGTATGTATGTATGTATGTACATTTTTTTGACTGACGCTATATAATTATGCCCATAATCAGTCTGTATGATGAACAGTAAACGGTCATTATCAAAGCTTAGCTAAAACTATCCTTTGGGGCATACAGATTTCTTTTAGAAAATGTTAATTTTTTCGATTTAGTAAATGATTTGTCTTCACTTCAGGCAGTAAAGCAAGTCGCACGTGCATTTTCTTTTAAACAGGGGTGTAATAATTTGCCCAGCTAATCAAACGTAGGCTCTATTCTTAGATCACGTGTCAGAGCTCTATATAAGTCCACGTCTTAAATGTACTCATTGAATTACATGTACTTGACAAGGTTTGTAGATGTTTTTATATATTTCTTTATTTTATAATGCGTGGGTGGGGGATTTTCTTATTGATCATATTAGGTGATTGTTACTTCGTTCTTAAGATAGCTATTTTGTAAATAATAGCATGGGTGCAATTAGTTCCTTTTCTACACCAATCAGAACAATATTAATTTTCAAAACTATTCTTCAAAATATATTATATCTCCAAAAGGAAAGGATTGGCATTATTGACTTCCATATAGAGCCAAAAGTATGCATGAATGTGTGTAAATTCTTTCAGAGAAAACAAATACTCAGTACACGATATTTCGTTGAAATACAAACCTAAAATTGAAAGGATGTAACAGAGCGATTTACATGTTCTTTGTATTTATCATTAAGGATCATTTACTAGAGGGTATGGGTATTTCTCTTAACTGCGTTACACATTCATTCGACAGGAAACTCATATAAAACAAACTGGCAGGATTAGTTGATAAAGTTAGATTTTAGTCTTCTGAGAGCTTTCCTAGTTATTACTGAAGGAGACATTGTTTCATTGATAGAATTTGAGTCCTTTACTAGTTTGGAACACTCATTACTGAAATTTAATTGGCTTATTCCTATCTTATTTTAATTTTGATTTATTTTCTTGGGAATTTTCAATATTAAATATTGCATAAACTGCACCATTACTACATTGGTGTACAAGAACATGCAATATAAGCCACTAATGTGATCTTTGACAAGCACAACTTTGTGCATTATTTCCTTATGCATTGAGCTACGATTCCTAGGTGTGTCAAGTAAATCAAGGGTGGGTATTTTTGAAAATATATCAGCAACGTACAATGTAATGAAAAGCATAGCATACCAGGGATGCTGCTAAAAACGGACTTCAAAAATGCTTTCGATTCTATGGAGTGGGAGTTTTTATTTAAAGAACTAAAAGTACTAAAAAAATTTCAACTTCAGTAATTTAATTATACAATGGATTGAAACTTTTATCAGTATAAAATCGTGCATAACTGTTAACGGACATATCTCGGTTTCATATATATATATATATATATATATATATATATATATATATATATATATATATATATATATATATATATATTCAGATCCCTTTCACCATTTGTATTTTTACTGTGCCGAGATATAGTCATTAGTGATTGAAAAGAATGAAAATATAAATGGTATTAATATAGATGGAAATTAATTTATAATATCTAAATATGCAGATTATACAAAATTATTTTTAATTGGATCTGAAAAAGCTCTTACAATGCACACATTAAAATTCTATGCAAAGATCTACAGCCTTAATGTAAATATAGAGAAAACAAGAATATGGACACGAAGCATGAAAAACAGCAACAGCCTTTTGTGTATAGAGAATAATGTATGCTGGATAGAAGATAGGTTCACTATTATGGGCATTATCTTCTATACAAGTTTAAATCACATGATAAATCTTAATTACGATAGTAAATTAAATTAAATCAAAACACTACTGACTCAGTGGTTGAAAGAAAATTCATTCCCCCTTGGAAAAATTGTGATAAAATCACTTTATTTAAATTGAATCACATAAACAAGTTTATCAAATCCTTTAGAATGGTTCATACAATTTTGATTAGCTTAATCTACAATTAGGCATGGAAAGGGTCGGTTATATGCATCAAGATGAAAGCAATAAATAGGTTATGAGAATTGGAGATTTGCTATGATTGACTTTAAAAATTTCATTTGTTTTCTCACAATATCCTGGGTCAGAAGAATGCTTACCAAAAGTACAAAATGGAGTAAACGTTAATGGTGTTGAAGGTAATTTCAATTCAAGTAGAGAGAAATATAATGCTTTATTTCATTTCCAGTATAAATTTGAAATATAAATTCTGCATTTCTTTTATTAATAAATATCAGCACTTAGCAGAAAAATGTTATATTAGGAAATTTTCATCATTTCATCTTCAGTTAAATTGTTTGAGGAATTTTCTGTATCACTGACATATAATATGAAAATATTTCCTTTAAATTAAGTTTCAAAATATTAGGAATAGAAGGTCCTATGACATACAACTATATAAAAAATAAAATGGATGCTTGTTTCATCCAAATTTTGTATGTAATATGGTGGATGTTTTTTCCAGGCCAATTATATGAACAATATTATGGATGTCTTTTTATTGCCAACTATATCAATAATATTATGGATGTTTTTTATCGCCAATTATATCAATAATATTATGGATGTTTTTATTGCCAATTATATCAATAATATTATGGATTTTTTTATTGCCATTTATATCAATAATATTATGGATGTCTTTCTAATGCCATCTGATCAATACTATTATGGATGACTTTCTAATGACAACTGATCAATAGTATTATGGATGTCTTTTTAATGCCAACTGTATCGGTAATATTATGGATGTCTTTTTATTGCCAACTACATCAGTAATATTATGGATGTCTTTTTAATGCCAATTATATGAACAATATTATGGATGTCTTTTTAATGCCAACTAAATCAATATTATGGGTGTCTTTTTAATGCCAACTATATCAATAATATTATGGAGGTCTTTTTAATGCCAATTATATGAATAATATTATGGATGTCTTTCTAATGCCAACTGATCAATATTGTGGATGTCTTTTTAATGCCAACTGAATCAATAATATTATGGATGTCTCTCTAATGCCAACTGATCAATACTATTATGGATGTCTTTTTAATGCCAACTGATCAATAATATTATGGATGTCTTTTTATTGCCAACTACATCAGTAATATTATGGATGTCTTTTTAATGCCAATTATATGAACAATATTATGGATGTCTTTTTAATGCCAACTAAATCAATATTATGGGTGTCTTTTTAATGCCAACTATATCAATAATATTATGGAGGTCTTTTTAATGCCAATTATATGAATAATATTATGGATGTCTTTCTAATGCCAACTGATCAATATTGTGGATGTCTTTTTAATGCCAACTGAATCAATAATATTATGGATGTCTCTCTAATGCCAACTGATCAGTAATATTATGGATGTCTCTCTAATGCCAACTGTATCAATAATATTATGGATGTCTTTTTATTGCCAATTATATCAGTAGCATTATGGATGTCTTTTTAATGCCAATTATATGAATAATATTATGGATGTCTTTTTAATGCCAACTATATTAATATTATGGAGGTCTTTTTAATGCCAATTATATGAATAATATTATGGATGTCTTTTTAATGACAACTATATCAATAATATTATGGATGTCTTTTTAATGCCAACTATATCAATAATATTATGGATGTCTTTTTAATGCCAACTATATCAATAATATTATGGATGTCTTTTTAATGCCAACTATATCAGCAATATTATGAATTTGTTTTTAATGCCAATTATATGAATAATATTATGGATATCTTTCTAATGCCAACTGTATCGGTAATATTATGGATGTGTTTTTAATGCCAACTGTATCAATAATATTATGGATGTCTTTTTAATGCCAACTACATCAGCAATATTATCAATTTGTTTTTAATGCCAACTATGGGAATAATATCATGGATGGATTTTAATGCCATCCTTATCATGATTATGGATATCCTTTTCATGTCAACTAAAATAAATATAATGGATATCTATCTAATGTCAAATATATCAATAATATTATCAATTTCTTTTTCAGGCCAATTACATATTATGGATGCCATTTATGGTCTAAATATATCAGTAATATTATGGATGTCTTTCTAATGTCAACTAAATCAATATTAAGTATGCCTTTTTCTGGCTCAATATATCAGCAATGTTGTCTTTTTCATGCCAGCTATATAAACAATATGAATATCTTTCATATGTAACTATATCAATATTATGGATGCCTTTTTCTTGCAGACTATATTAGTAATATTATTTGTATTCTTGATGCTAACTATGAGTTGTTGTTGTTGTTCTGGGACTTATCGCCATTTTTCAGCACACGATAGGCTATACATGGCAGACAGTATTAATGGTGGAGGAAGAAACTGGGAAGTCAGCGGAAAGAACCACCAACCCATGAGAAGCTACTGCCAAGCTTTCTCACATATCCACATTCGCTGAATCTTATACTAGAACCCACACAGACA
Organism: Potamilus streckersoni; assembly: GCA_016746295.1. Lineage (NCBI taxonomy): Eukaryota > Metazoa > Mollusca > Bivalvia > Unionida > Unionidae > Potamilus > Potamilus streckersoni. The sequence continues at coordinate 294,235 of JAEAOA010001869.1, forward strand.
GGTGAAATGGCAGTGATCCTTAACTGAGAGCGCTTTAGACCACTCTGCCACTCAAGGCCCCCTAACTATGAGTATCATTAATACTATAGATGCCTTATTCTTGTCAACTATATCAATAATATTATGGATGCCTTTTTCATGTCAATATTCTATATGAAACTAATGTGACTCTAATATAAATTATTTCTGCCATGTTGGTGAACATAAAACATTTTCGGTTGCGCAAGTTTTATTGACAATCTCATTTTATATTACGCTAGTCCATAATTAACAATTACATATATCTCATCTAGACAATGGTCAGTTTCACCAATCAACATTGTGAACATTATTTTGCAGATAATAAGTTCTGACTAAGGAAATCTTGATAAAAAAAATAATGGCCCATTTTGTTAAACAATATTTTGCAATTGTTTTCTTTTCAAATTTTAACTGTTAATCTTTTTCAATTGGTTGACATAAACCACCTACCTACCTACATTTTATGACAGCATAAAAGGCGCAAGACATTCTAAAGAACATTATTTTCTATAATATTAAATAATTACTCTAATGAGCCAATACAATTTAATATTGACTGTTTTTCAAAACCATTAAAATCAGCTTCAGTTAGTAATGTTATACCATTAGACTCCATCTTTTACTGGTTGAAAATGACACTATTGAGGAAACCTGTCACAATATACAATGTTTAATCTTTATTAGGGACAGTTTAAAAATGAGTAAACATATTTGTTCATATTTTCAACTGCACTCAGTCTGGTTAGAAAGGGGTTTCTAAGCAAGCTGCTGTACATTGTTGGTAGTTTGACATTTCTGACATGTACTTTGCATGATATTGAACCCAGGCTAGTGAATTGTGGAATATGGCTCACAGTGAATACTATTGAGATGTAGTTCTCAAGATAGGTATATGTACAATAGTGTTTTTTAATGTGCCAAAAACCCTATCTGGTCATGAAGTAAACACAAAACTGGATGGAGGTCAATACAATGTGTCACAATGATCTATTATTGTAAGGGTCTGATACTAAAATAGATGCATGCAATCATCTGTTTGAACAAAGCTTGAGAAATAAGCCTGAAACCAAATATTAACTAAAGATGATGAAACATGGAATTCTGGGTCACAGTGACATAATTTGTGGTGACATTGTGGTCACAATCAGCTCTTTAAGATGTATCATCACAGCCAGTTTGACACTATGAGGACCATTTGTATTTTTTTTATACAGTGTATGTAAACAGTTAAATGCAAAACCATTACCAAGGAGGTACATTTATAAAGTTGGTTCCACCAAAGCCCCCTCCCTAGTGGGTCAATGCTATGAAACTCCAAACGTTACTTAGGACCTACATGTAGGCATAAAGGAAAGTTTGATATGCAGTGAGGCTGTACATGTTTGTTTTTATAAGTGTAGACATCAATGACATCACTGATACCAATCCCCAGTAAAGTCATTTTGCAACATACATAAATTAGCTCTTATAAAAACTTTTTTCCGCTTTAGTATTAAATCCCAAAATACCTAAAAGTTCCATATATATTTTTTTCCAGGAAATGTTTTCAAAATGCCTTTATAAAATCTAGACAGAATATATGTTGTTGCATATGAATATGTTATTCTAAGTAATTATCAAGACAGTTGTAATTTCTCTGGGGACAGGCACAATTGCCATATATGAAAATTTAGAAGTGTATGCAGTCGGGTTTTTTCTGTTTTGCTGCAGTCACAAATTTGGTTGATAGTAATTTAATGGATATTATTGTGCTATTTTTAGGCATTTGTTCAACAGCACTGTTTTGTTGTCATTGATAATCATGACATCAAATGGTGAAACTGGAAAATTCTCATTATTCTATAATTTGTATGAGATAGTTTTTCATTGGATAGCACATGTCATAAGTGATCTTTCCCAGACACATTACTATTCTTGTTGCCACATGTTCATAACATCATTATCTTGTACATGTCAAAATGTTAAGTAGTTAGCATTATGCAGTCAAAATGTCATTTTTTTAATTCTAAGGCAAGTATTTACATTTTCTTTAACATATTTTTTTCTTTTGATCTTCTTTCAGGCTTTTCTAACAGTTCCCAGTGTAAAATTACCATGATTGTATATTTTGTCTTTTTCAGTGTTCTTGATCAGTGCTTGAAATCCTCCCTTGGTTCTTGCTATTTCTCAGTGCTTTTGGTACTTGGTTATCGCTAGATCCAGCGCTTGCTAGTGTGTAATTGTGGTGACAACGATGATGATACCCCTCGGGAATTATTATCGCTGTCGCAGTGGTGTTTGTAGTCAGGTTGTGACAAGGTCGATGGCAAGGAAGATGGCAGCTGAGGTAAGTATCTCACTTGACATAGTATTGATTATATATGCATAATAAATGTTAACTTGTTTGGGAACTGGCTTGATATACATTAATTCCATGAATCAAAACATTGGCTTAAATCAAAACAGGGGCTTAAAATAAAATACTGCATTTAACATTTGTCTCCATCCAAGTATACTGAGGAAACAAATTAATTTATTATCGTTTCAAATATCGGAACCTTAAAATGCATTTTCTTAGGATATAAAAGCATGAGCTATAGTTACGTTCTGTAAAGCATATTCTGGAAAATTAGATTTCCAAAATCTTGTTTGTTTTCTTTTTGACTTTTTAAAATCCAAGTTCAAGTTTATAATAATAGTTCAAGCAATTCCAATTCAGATTTATTAATCATTTCAAATAACCAAAGTAGGGGGGATATTCCATATCTTTTACAACCTGAAGGAGACCGGGATTGTGTGCAAATGTGTCTGGGATGGGTATAATTATTAATTTGTCATTTCCAGCAAATATTTCGATTCAAACTTCAGTATAGAAATTAAATTTTACTCCATGATGCTGCACAATATTATTGAGCCAGTTTTGCACATGGACTTGCACTTTGAAAAGATAAAGCTCGTTCATGTGTGAACCTGTTAAGTTCTGCAATGTTTCACATGCACATTCGTGACTGATGTTTGAAAGTTTAGAAAGATTCATCAAATTTAATTCAAAGAACTATAGTGTGTAGGCCTTGACCCTCACTGTTACTGAATATTGGAATTTTCATCTATACTTGGATGAACAAAGTCAGCAATTTCAGTAAGAACAATAACGTGGTAAAGAATACTTATCAATCACCATTACGTCAGTTTGCCTTGTCTGGAACTGAGTTGGCGGCTATATTTAGGAACTGATGTCACTGTATGAGATGTATAACAGAGGTAAAAGGTACAAGCATTATAGGCTAGTCTATCGCTGTTGTTAGCAGGTTTTTCTAGAAGGGCTTTTTACCTGGATTTTACCCAGATTTGCTGGTTACTTGAGATGCAAAGACAGATTGCACTGAGATATTATATGAACCATATACATACCATTACTAGTGGAAGCCACAGATTATTAAAAAGAAGCAAATTATTAAAAAAAGGATGCTTACATGAAATGATGGGATCATACTGATCAAAACAAAAGTTTCAAGGCACACAATTACAAAATGTCTTGCATTTTTATGCTAATACAAATAAATGTACGGAGTATAATAATTTTCAGAAAACGTGATGAATTTAGAAGCAATTAATGACTTTAAACATTATTTATCTCCAGTACATATACAATCATTGGTCTAGGTAATGAGTCTTTTTAATGGATAGTTGAGTCTTGTGATTCTCTATGTACATTATTATGAATTTCTTAAGTGCCAGAAAATCAATGAATTAATTCTTTTCAATTAAAAGACTTTAATAATAAATATTATTCATTTATATCACACATGTGCATCTCTTTTAATCATTATAGTGTGTGAGGCAATGTTAAATATTTTTTAAAATTCTGATTGTCTTCAGCCCATTAAATTTTACTAGTGTCACATTATAGCGTATCTATTTTCTATTAGATAATGGTACTGTACTAAAATTGTCTATTAATTTAAAATAAAATATCTGTAAAAAGATGTTCAAAATGTCAATCATACAAAATGACTCCCCCCCCTCTCTCTCTCTCTTCGTCTGTCCATCTATCCATATACTGTCTGCGTGTGTTCGAGTCTAGGATTCGGCTAATGTAGATATGTGAGAAAGCTTGCCGGTAGCTTCTCGTGGGTCGGTGGTTCTTTCCGGTGATTTCCCGGTTTCTTCCTCCACCATTAATACTGGCCGCCATGAATAGCCTATCGTGTGCTGAAAAATGGCGTTAAGCCCAACAACAACAACAATCTATCCATATACTACTACTACTACTACTACTACTACTACTAATAATAATAATAATAATAATAATAATAATAATTATTATTATAATAATAATAATTTATTGATCTAAGATAGAAAAAATAAAACAATTGTATCAAGTCTCTCTTGATGCTGTCAGCTTCTTTATACTAATCTATATGTATGTATCTTATGAAGAAAATATGATACAAAAGGGGGAAAAAGTTATAAAAAATATTTTAAAATACTGTAGGGAATATTCTGAGTTTTGTAAACTGAAGAAAAAGAAAAATAATTTTACATATTTTTAGGGGACTGAAAGGAAAATAAGTGCATTTTTTACATGCATCGTCTTTTCAATAATATAGCAGGTTTTGAACATCAATGATATTCTAATGGAAAATGTTACAGAAATTAAGTGGAAAAGGAAGACCTATAGTGTTCATTAGTTTTTTTAAAATATTTTTAACATATAAAATCCACATATTTGATTTGCTTCACAAAGTTATTGATTGGTAACCTAAGCCAGTGTTGTTTTTTTTTCAACAGTGGGAGAAAGCATGTTTTGGCATTCTGATGTGAACTAAACAAAAACATATATATGGCTGTCAGAATAAAAGGAATTGTTCGCTTGTTCTTTGTAATGGAATTTGACTATAGGAAGGATACTACATTGTTAATTCCCAAACCTATATAGTAACATTACTCTATATCCAGGCACTGATTTTGTGATCTCCTAAACCTGATTTAGTAACAGTACTACAACTGATGTAGAAACAATACTACATAGCTCTAATGCTCTACCCCTAAACCCATGTAGTAACATTACTGTATTTCCATGGTAACAGTCTAAGATTCATTTTGTCATTGAAAAAACATGATGTAGTAAGATTATTACAGCTATGCCTCACACTGCCTCCAGAATATAAAGGAAAATTCAGTGGTGTCTAATAGGACATTACCTTTGTATTTAATATAAAATATCAATATACTTGCAAATCCCTTCTTCATAGTAGCATAAACATTCTGGTGGCCTAAGCGGATAGACGATCCACTTTAGATGCGGGAGGTTACAGGGTCAAATCCTGGATGAGTCATACCAGAGATTTATAAAATAGTGCTATCAGCTACATTGCTAGGCACTTAGTATTAAGAGGTTTTTACTATTATTATTATTATTATTATTATTATTATTATTATTATTATTATTATTATTATTATTATTATTATTATTATTATTTAAAGAGGGTAACTCAATTAGCTAAGAACTAATCTACCATGAGGCCCTCATTCAAAGGAATTTACTTATTTTTGCTGCATCTCTGAAGCCATTGTATATACTGAGTTTGGAAAAAGGAAATAGAGTGGGCATTTCTAATTTCAACTAGAATACTATTCCAGAGCAAAGTTCCAGAATATTGGAAACTGTTTTTTCAAATAATTCCTTTTTTGGTTTGGGAATTTTGTAATGTTTGGTAGATATTGATCACAGGTGGGGAGTATTTCCTTTTAGCCTATACTTGAATAGTGATTGTAAATATTTAGGAGCACTATTATTGGCAATCCTGTACATTAATTTGGCTTTTCTTAAACAGATTCATTCTTTAATAGATCATATTTTAACTTATCAACTAAATTTTTGGTGCTTTCTTTATGGATTGATATTACCTCAAAAGTTCTTTTTTTGAGATATGCCAGCTTTGCTAAGTTTTTATGATTTGAATTACCTCGTACTGTATTACAGTAGTCTAAATAGGGTTGTATGTAACTATTATAAAGTAGTTTACGGTGCTTTTCACGGAAAATGTATCTTATCCTACTGAGAAGCCATAAACTTGAATTAAGTTTTTTACTGATATGTTTGATATGTTCCATCCATGATAGGTTATTATCTACCAAAACACCAAGTAGACTATCATGACAGACCATTTGCAACCTTTTATCCTTCCATGTCAGACATAGTTCATCACTATCAAGTTTTGTTCTTTTGTTCCATGTTGAGATAAGTAATATTTTAGCTTTATCAATATTATCCACAATGCCATTGCATTTGCACCAGTTGTCCATTTTGTTTAGGGCATTCTGTAAAGAAATTTCGAGTTCTTGTTTTTTGCTTTGGATATCTGACAATAGAGATCTGTAGATGATACTGAGTCCTTTAGTACAAGTGGTAGGTCATTAATAAATAAAATAAACAGTAATGGACCCAGAATTGATACTTGTGGTACTAATTGTTTCAGGTTTAGACAGAACATTATTTATATAAACATGTTGTGTTCTCTCACTTAAGCATAAAGTAAACCATCTAACTGATTTCATCACATTGGTAGATTTTCAGTTTCTTCAAAAGGATTTCATGATCCACCATGTCAAAAGCTTTCCTGAAATCTACAAATACAGAACCTATTATTCTACCTTGGTCAAGTGCTTGAAGCCATTTATCAGTTAGGGAGATCAAGGCAGTCTCACATGAATGTTTCTGTCTAAAGCCTGATTGATTAGGGTGTAACAGAAAGTGTTAAATATGATATGAATGAATCATGGACATGCTTTTCAATCAATTTTGACAAGTTTGGTAGTATTGAGATTGGCTGGTAGTTATCATCCTTAGGACCAGATTTGTGATTAGGAGTTACTTTTGCAGTTTTCCATATTTTGGGGACAGATGAGGATGCAATACTTAAATTGATAATGAATGTTATGCTATCTACAATAGCAGAGGCAGAAGATTTAATGAGTCGTGGACAAATCTGATCAAGTCCTGTAGCTTTCTTAGTATCAAATTCACTGAGATATTTCTTAGCAAAGTTTTTTGATACTGGTGGGATAGAGAAACATACCTCCTTAAAGATTTTTCCTGCTGCAGAACTTTTTCATTTCAATAAATTTGTTTTCAATCACTGGTTCTTTTAACTTTGTGGTAATGTTGGTGAAAAATAATTGAAAATATTTGCAATGTCATTGTCATCAGTGACTATGGTGTTATTTACCAGAAGTGAGTAAATTTTATTTATCTGATCTTTGTGTGTTCCTCCAGTGAGTTGACTTTCCAAATGCCGTTTTTGTTGCTCTTTTTGTTTTCAAGCAATGATTGATAATAATTTTATTTAGCTTTTTTAATCATACTTATTTTATGTCTCCATATATTATATTGTACATTGTTTCCCATAGCCTGAATTGGTCTCATGTTTTCATAGCATCAAGGATTTCTGTTGTAAGCCAATTAGGTTGGATTTCATTCTTTACTCGATGTACTTTCAGTGGTGCATGCTTAGCGATTACATCCATAAATAAGTCAGCCCACACCCTCAGAGCTTCATGTATGTCATCCAAATTTTGGATCATATTCCATGGAACTTTATATAGGTCATTGAGAAATTGTTCATTACAATTTTTGAATAATCTGTAAGTGATAGTTTTGTGTGTATTTTTCTTATTTCTCTTACACTTAACCTTGCTTGTTAAAAAAGTAAGATAGTGGTAACTAAGACCAACTTTTGGTATGTTAACACAAGTTCCATTGTCTTGTAGGTTGGTATAAATGTGATCAATAAGAGTACTTGATGTTTCTGTTACCCTAGTGGGGTCATTTACCAGCTGTACTAGGCCTAATGATTCAATAAATTCCATCCAGTTCTTCCTTTTTTGAGTATTGAGAAGGTCCTTATTTATATCACCAAGTATGTTTTTCTCCTGTGGAAGAACAATTTCCATTAGTTTCAAAAAGTTATCATTCCAAATTGCCTTGAATAAAGGTGGCCTATAAATGAAACCAACTAAAAATAATTTTGCATTATTTTAATAAATTTCCATCCAAATACTCTTGTGACTCCAAGTCAAATCACCTTACTGTATTACCTCTTCCCTAATGTATACAAGACCTCCCCCTGCTGTCCCTTTATCCCTGCATAATGGTTTATTGTAGCATTGACAATGAAATAGATCATCATTGTGGTTTGCATTTAGTTTGGTTTCAGTGAGTCCTAAAACAGCTATTTTATTTTCCTTGGAAGACAACATTAACTTAATTTTTTCTATTTTTCCCACTATACCCTGTACATTTAAGTGACCTACGTTAAAACCTTTTGCATTTAGTTTCATAACAATTATATGTCATGCAATGGGTTAACCCCTGTAGATTGTTCCCATATTACTTTTATCATTCTTACATTATATTTCCATACTTAAATATTCATATATAATAATAGCATCTTCAAAGTCACATACAAACCCTGAAAATCCATTAACATTTACATTTACAATTGTCCATTGAATATTTAGTCAAGAGTCTCTCTAGGTAAATTTTGATTTCTTATGGATGAAGCATTGGCATTCTCCTCTTTGCCCGCTTCCTAGTATGTATAATACATTGATTGACAGTCTTTGTGTCCAAATTTATGGCATCTGAAGCACTCAATCTGTTTGCCATGATGTCATACCTGTGTCTTATGGCCAGTTTCCCCACAGTAGATACAGTACTCTTTATTATAGTGTCTGCAAATGGGGGCATACATGTTGATATTGTTAGTGTTAAGACTGGTTGGCCTGGTGTCAGGATAAATGTGACTTGATGGGACATCATGTTACATGTCTGCAGCATGATTCCCCAGTGCAAGACATCACTATAAACTTCCACACAGACTCATAATAACTGAAAAATTGGAAAATCTACATTGAAAATTCATATCATGCACATGTACTCTACTGATTATCAACTGTGACTACCTTCCCTAGTCAACATTGCTGATCTCCATGCTCAATGATAGAACCCATCATAGGACTATAGAAAAGGAAAATTTTATTTATAGCTTAGAAGTTTAAGTCATTCATGGCTGTAACTTTCAGACTGCAAAAGAACTGAAATTTCCTAACCATAATGTAGAGCATAAAATACTCACTGCAACTTTCACTGACATTTAAAAACATTTCAGCTTTCACAGAACAGTACAAGTAGTTAAAATGGCTACAGTAATTGCAATACATAGTGTCTGAATTGTTTTATAAATGTAGTTTGTGCAATGATACAGATATCAACAGATCACAAGATATCTGCACACTCACATAAACATGATCTCAGACAATAAATCGAAAGAAAAATACCAAGTTTCTGTTCAAAGTCCATCAGAAAAAAGTGAATGTTTTCTTAATTAGATGCAGTCTTTGCTTTTAATAGTTATGGGGTGGAAGAGTTGAAGATAATACACAATTTATAGAATGCTGTGATTATTTAAACAATATAGCCATTTTCACAAGGTTTTATATTGCTTTAATGAAACCCATTGTGTAATGCTTAACTTGTATTGGGAGACATGGTAGCTAAGTTGGCAGAGCAAAAGACTGCAAAAAGCATTGCTATTATCCTTGCACAGGCCAGCTTGGGTCAGTTGCCTCAATGCACAGGTCCATTTAGAAAGGCACAGAGCATGATATTAGCATAAAATGTTTAGATTGCTATTAAAAGCAACAGTACCTTAATTGTCCATATCAACAAACAACCCTATTAAGCTGTAACCATCATCAAAATTATGCTTGATCACTTTTTAAACATTGATGCATTTGCATATATGTCTATTTTTAGTAATGAACTCGTATCAGAAATATTTATTTGCATTGTGTTACAAAAAGAATAAAAAAAGTCTTCCACCATTCCTCTGATAAATGCTAGAAGCCTTTGTAAAACTATACTTGATTTGAAAGTTTGATATGGGCTACTTTGCCAGTTTTTAATCATATATATATATATATATATATATATATATATATATATATATATATATATATATATATATATATATATATATATATATATATATATATATATATATATCAAGCATATATGACTGGCTAATAATCATTCCATTGTTGTGTGTTTTTCGGATTTTTAACATATCTTTACCAATTGTGTAGTCATATCACTATGTCGGCACTGTGGCAGTAACTTTATAGTGATGTCCAGCACTGGGGCATCATTTTGCAGATATGTAACATGGTGTCCTAGCCAAACATATCAAAACACCAATCAGACCAGTCCTGATGCTAACCTCTTAATGGTGAACGCCTAGTGAGGCAGCCGTTAGTACCATTTTTATAAGGCTTTTGTATGACTCAGCAGGTGTTTGAACTTGAGGACCTGCATTTCACAGTGCAGCCTGTCATAGCACAAACCTTGATGTAGCATACAAATGCTAAAAATGGACCATGAGCAGCAGGGAGGGCGAACCCTACAAAATTTTGCGACAAAATCGATTAAAGCCTCAGAATGCCAAATGGAGCCTTCCTACGAAATCTCATATTTTAACCCAAAAAAATAAAGACCACATTTGTAAAATGGAGCCTTATCGATTTTGTCGCAAATATGTTGTCATAACCACCCTCAAAATTGCTGCCAATTGCTATCATCTACGTCGCAAATATGTTGTCATCTCGCCCTCCCTGGTGCTGATTAATACAAATTATTTAACCAAATATTTGATCAAGTCCAATACGATATCGTGACCGAGGGTCGTGTAAATTTATTGTTATAAATCCATGAGCATGACTAAAGTAATTTTTAAATCCATTGAAGTCCATATCGGAACACCATGTCTGCCAAATATTTCGTAGCGTATGTGTATCAACGCCATTGAATACAGCAAGAATATTGCAGTTATCGCGAATCACTTTTGGAATTTGAGTGTATCGTTGAGTGACATATATCACATCAATGTTTTTATGCCTACCTCGGGAAAATATTCTAGCAGGGATCTTTTGATTATCTAACATCACATCATCGTACACTACAAGATTGTTTATGTCTCCATCGAGATCTTCTACTTATGGTGCATCATTAATATCAGTAATAAAGTCAATTACACTTTCACCTTTAATTTCTGATGCATTTTCATTATAATCTATTAGCACTTCATAGCACCGTTGATCATCTACGGATGGGGCAACTAAATATAATTTATCCCACTTCATAAATCGCATTATCAAATTAAGCAGCAATTGTGTTTTACCCGATCCAGATGGTCCGATTATAATGGCACGTACAGAATTCGGAATCGCTGCGTGGTGTTTCACCGGTTCTCTTCTGTTAGTCGCTGAAAAATCAATTATATTCATAACGCTATATATAAATTATGGATTTATATTGTGATAAATGTAAACAGCGTACTGATACAACCGATCAGACAACCATTACAACTAAAAACAATAGGCTAGCGCTTACTGGTAAGTGTGTAACATGTGGTACAAAAAAATTTAGATTTTTTAAAAAAAAGCAACTCTGAGGTGATATTGCCGCAAAACTTGGAAAACTCCCCGGAACCCCATGGGCAAAATACCCCGGAGAAAAACACCTTCCAGGATATAGTTACTGTGGTCCCGGAACAAGATTAGATATCAGACTTGATGACCAAAATCAGCCCCGGCCTAATGACTATCCGATAAATGCTATTGATAAGGCATGTCATGCTCATAATGTTGCATATAAAAGTAATAATTTGCAACAAAGACATCTCGCGGATGTAAAATTAATTCATGCGTTAAATGCTATTCCCGATAAATCCTTCAAAGAAAAATTGGCTTCATGGTTGGTCAAATCAGCTATGAAAGGCAAATTGGTGTTAGGTGCTGGTAATTAAAAACATTAGTGTTTTTATAGTATGGCATCTATTTATTATTCTCCGAAAGGATACTGGAGGGGTAAAGCAGCAATTAGTAAACTCGCTAACGCTGCAAAAGTGAAAAAGTCCACTGCGGAAAATTGGTTATCCAAACAAGCTATATGGCAAATTTATCTACCACAGCCTAAACAAATTAATTATTCTCATTTTGATGTTACCGTACCCAATGAAGTTCATCAGGCTGATTTATTGTTTTTACCACATGACCATGGTTACAAATACGCGCTAAATGTAGTTGATATTGCCAGTCGATTTAAACAGGCAGAACCATTGAAAACAAAGTCAGCTTCTGAAGTCGCTTCTGCATTTGAAAGGATTTATCGACGAGTTCCTCTAAGATGGCCAAATCTATTACAAGTTCATCCTGGCAAAGAGTTTCAAGGTGTTGTTCTATCAACAATGAAAACTCATAATGTTGCAATACGACGGGGACATACTGCATTACATCGGGATCAGGCAATTGTAGAACGATTTAATCGAACTCTTGCAGAACGGTTATTTGGATATCAATATGCAAAAGAATTCATCCAAGAAAAACGATCTCGTGAATGGGTCCAAAGGTTACCAAGTGTAGTTGCAGCGTTAAATAACGAGATTACTCGAACTATTAATATGAAACCCAATATTGCAATAAAAAAATATATACCAGAAGAACCAAAGCGGGTTAGCACTCAGCCACTTCTCGGTGATGTTACTGTGAGATATTTATACGAACCAGGAGAACTTGAAGGTGGTAAAAGAAGAGCTACTGATCCTATATGGAGTGTTACTACGCATAAAATTTCAACTATAACGCGATCAACTGGTAGACCTCCAATCTACAGATTGGATTCAACTGCACCTCAGCGTGGTTTTACACGCGAACAACTACAAGTCATTCCGGACGATACTCAATTACCGCCATTTGGTCTTAACTAGCTCCGAACGTCTATTACACTCAAGACAGGTCAACATCACATTGTTTCTGACATGACCAAGACTGTTATTTTTTCTGTCTACGGTGAATATTCGAGGGTCTTTATCCGAATACTGCCAGTGCATTATACAATTGCAACTGGCGCAGTGATTATTCTGTTGTTCTTTTAATGCGACTATTACTTCAGCATCAATATCAAATTCTCGTTGCTTTTTTTTGTCCTTCTGTTTGTAACCAGAGAGTTTTTTATTAATGATGCTAATATCAGTGTTATCATCGTTTGCATTAAAATCATCATCGAAAACAATCCTTCGTAGTTGATTTATTCGTCGTACTCTGGACACTGCGAGATAGACTAAATTTGACCATTCAATGCGATTATCAACTATCCAAACAATTGTATCCGTGATGGTCAATCCTTGTGACGAGTGTATTGTTGTTACATAACCAAGCGTCCATGGTGATTTATCAGTGCATAATGCATCTTTTACAGCATTGATATCAACTAGCACAATATCATTTAACACTACAATCTGTTTCTCCGTCTGGCCTGGAATTTCAACTTCAATATTCTGCTTTCATGTATCCAATGGTCTATAACGCAACGGTACTGGAAACGTTGGGAATTTTTTCTTGTGTAGCTCAAACAAATTTTTCTGAAGTGCGTCTCTGACTATCATTCTACTTGCTACTACAAAATCATTTGGTCTCCCTGTTTCCCAAAAATCATTCATAGGCGTTTCAGAAATTATTTCACGCGCTACTTCACATTGAATTATATCGGGTTGTGATCTAATTAGTTTTTTAAACTCACGTAACTGCTCATCGAGTGCTCTATAGTCAGTATCAATTTCTTCGTAATAATCAACAAATCCTTTTAACCAATTATGCGGACTTATACTAACAAATGGTGGTGGTTGACCATGATCACCGCACAATATAACTTTTGTATTATTTTGCAATAACCAATCAAGAAATATTTTGAATACATCTTCTGAAACAGTACATGCTTCATCCCAAAAAATAACCGAAGGAATAAATTTCTCAACCATTCGCTCAGGAGTCCAAGCATCGCCCTTGTATCGAAAAAAACTATGATACGTGCAAGCTTCAACATTTCGTTGTTTTATCTCTCTCGCTAGTCTATGGGTTGGTGTGAGTACAATCATGGACGTTCTCTCTCGATATAATTCTATCACACGTGTTGTCTTTCCAGATCCACCACAACCGTTTAAATAAACTGTTTTATATCTACAAATTGGATCTGATATCGGTGGTGCTTTAGACATAGAAAATCCTTCGGATTTTTCACTGATAGAATTATCGTTTTACAGATAACTGCTTTTAATCTCAACGTCTGCTGATTCAGAATAATCGCATTGTATTTCACGTTTAATTCGCCATGTTCCCCAAGTCTCTTCGCTATTAGTAAATTTAGTTACCTCTTTGATATATTTTTTATCGACATACATTAAATCAATTGCAACTCTAACTGCTATACTAGGAAATCTATTTATCATTGCAAATAAATTGATAGATGCATAACCCAGCATAGAAGCCCTTAAATGTAGATATGCAGAGCTTTCTCCATCACTGTAAGTAACAATTCTACCTAACTTTGTTTTATTGGACAAGAAGGCTGTTTTACAATTTGCGTATCTATTTTTCTCTACTGCATCTTTAATAACGAAGTCGTATTCGGCATCATCTATAATCAATCGTGAGGATTGTCTTTTAAAGTTGAATTTTTTTCTACCTTGTGTAAATTTACCGATTATTCTTCGGCCGAGATCCTTTGCTTCACTATTTCGTTGATTAAATATTTTTTTGACCATTCAATGATGTACTCCTCGTCAGCATCAATATGTTTTCTAGACTTATCGATTATACTATCAAGACATTCTGGTTCTGGTAACCAGACATTGGTTTGTTTTTGATATGAGATAATTGCTTCGCTGACAATCAACGAAACTAACATTTTACAATCAATCATATATCGCAATAACACTATTGGTAACCACATCCTTTCACCCATGTGTCTACCAATCCAAACATAACAACACGGATGAAGTCCTTCAGCGAATTCAAATGATACTACGCGAGCAAAAACCGGTCAAATCAAAATCAGGCAGTGGTCAATTAATAGCAACGCGAGTCATTTCATGTGTGGGATGTCCAAACCGTTTAAAATACTCACCAGCGAATCCATATCCTAGAAAACTTCCTGGATAACAGGCAACGATATCAACTGATATCATACTTTCACGATTGTACTTAACGTTCCATAGACCGCCATGATAATATTCCAAACAGCTGGATTGAACATCCTGTAAAAACTCTTTTCGTGTTGGTTTCCAATTATTTTTCTTTCTTGCAAAATGAGCTGCAACCGATGGAATTGTAAAACAATTTGTAAGTAACTGTTCGTAATCGTCGGATTTTCCATTAAAAACGCTAGCGTTTTCACTGAGACTTATTGCTAGATTTTTCATCCTATTATGTAGACTTTCAGTATGATATAATTCACCGTTAGGTCTCACAAATTGATTAAATTGACATTCTTCATCTTCAAAACTATGAAGTAGCCATACTGATACATGGTCGTTTTTACACAAACTAGCAATAGCATCGAATAATCGTTCTTCAGTGAGAATGCCATCCTTGGTAAATTCTCCTGGGATATACTTCACTATTCTGTCTCGCGGTAATATTGTAATCGCGGATGTCCATGCGTGTTTGTTATGATCAATAATTTTGGTTGGAGCTCCGTTTTTATTGTATTTCGATTCGTATAATACTTCGCCAGTTATCGTTGAAACGGTTATCGGAAATCTCAACGACTTTTCCAATATAGCTATATCGGAAATAGTTGCTCCGTTCTCTTTCACTGTTAGCTCCCATTGATCTATTTTTTACGTCTTAGATCGGTTAATTTATTCCCACGGAGTGCATTTGTAAAGTGTTCTATGATACGTTGTGCCACACAGTTGAGTGGTTTTTCCACTGACGTTGACTGTTCCATTGGTGCTAGTTTTCCAATGTCAGGTTTCTTATTTAACGGATACATCCCATAAACAATTGCTGTTTCTGGATACGCTTTTTCATAGTATGGTTTATCAATTCCAGTTAACAGCCCTGGTCTGGAATCACGGCTAACAATGACTGTTGTCCTATCTTTGAGAATTGGTTCAAACTTGTCTCTCATAACCCAAGCACCCGATTCTAAATTGATAATGAATTTCACTCTGAGAAAATAGTTTATTATCAAGTTGTGATAGTATCATAGCTGCTGTTTCATCATTCATTCTAGCATCAACAACACTATCAATTTTAAATGTTGACCAGGTGTGTGATGCACCGTCCTGTTTAAACTCATTAACACAATCTCGTATTTTTCTAATCAGACTTCTATTATTTATTCTCTCTTTTGGTACGTCTTCGAGAGTTCTATCAAGATTGAATTTAATATTTTTCCAAGGCTTGATTGCCAATAATCTCTTGAATTCTTCATTCATATAAATAAAGCAAACATTTAAATAGAAAATTTTGTTTATATATAATGAATCACTGCAAATGGCTTATGATTGGATCAGTAACCCCATGCAATAAATCGTGTAGAGGTGAATTCTGTGGACATCACTTACAGAGTGTCAGAAATAATTCGACAGCCCCGTCCCCATGCATAAATTGTGGGGTGGGTGTGAGAGGAAAATCACAATTATGTATCAATTGTGGAGGTAAGCGGTTTAGAGAATTGAAACGTTATTATGATAAACGAATATAAAACGCTATCATTGACCCTAACCATGACTCTGTCAAAGACAAAATCATAAAAACCCCTCAAGACTTCATTAATAAATTTATAAATAAAGCAAATAATGATTTAGACAAATAGTATTATTACATATAAATGGAGCAAGAATTCAGACCACATCCAATACTCGTTAATTATGAAATATTTGCTGATGGTGATCTTAGAAACCGCAGACTGAAAAAGCCAATTGGGTTTGTTAATAATCAAGGATACTTGCAATTTACTGCTGGAAAAAAGAACTATTACGTTCACAGAATTGTCTATGAAGCATTTTATGGATTGATTAAAGATGGTAATGTTATTGATCATATTGACTCTAATCCTTTAAACAACGCGATTTCCAATTTACAATGCATTTCTCAAAGAGAGAATACAAAAAGAGGAAAGACAGGGACTTGTAAGTCAGTTGGAAAGAAACCAGTACAGTCATTTGATACAGCGACGAATGAAAAAAGAATTTTTCAATCAATGAATGCTGCGGGAAAATATTTTGGAATATGTATTCCTTCAGTACAAAAAGTTGCTGAAGGGATTTATCAAACAGCTATCTCAAAGAAAAATGGACATAGAATAAAGTTTTGCTATTTACAAGATAACTCTCAATAGTGAGTTATGCTATTTTAGTCATTTTTGCATGATTTTACAATTCAGACCAATTACCATAGGGTAAAGTAGTCGATTTTTCATAGGGAAAAACACTAAAAACGTTTCGCGCGTTAATATCATTATGTACATATATTTTTTTTCAATACTTATTCGCAATATCCACGCATACATGTAAAAAAGTAAATTAAAAAAGTAAATGACAGTAGCTGGAACAGCTGGAACAGCCACATAAACAAATAGTAAATATGGTTATTGTACCGAAACGCGCGTGTAACACAAGACACTAGGTCAAGGTTCTATTAATAGATTTTTTAAAAATCCCAATTACGCACGTTAACAGCTGTTTAGATTTTGTATGAAAAGGAAATTACTTTGTAATTACAAATTAAAATAGATTGTATGTGAGGTCAAAATAGTAAAGCACATTACATGTAATTTATTTTTTTTTAGTGTGGTAGCTACATGTAATAAATTATCAATGACACAGAAAAATATCATTCTCGAACCATTCAAGAAATAGCAGGTCCTGAATTGACAGGGATCCCATGACAGAGTTATCTCGTCATGTAAATCCATTATTATTACGATTAAGTAAACGTAATATTATAGAAATTAATAAAAAATTGCTATTATGTAACAGTTGTGTTTCTTGTTTTAATGTTTTGTTTAAATATTTAGTTTCCATTGAAATTACTACACAATTTTCACTATGAAATGCTAGGAAAATAAATACACGCTTATCGATACTGGTCTTATTATCACCTTATATATAATATGAACTGTAAAAGTTTGGGGCTTTAAACGAAGCCCAATATTGCCAATAAAAACTCCCACGCCATTGACATGGTGTGTCGTTGATTTTTTTTTTCAACTGCAACCATGGTTAATTTCTTGGGTTCCTTTTGATTGGTAGATTGGGTGAAGTAAGTCCGCCCCGTCGTTTCATGTTTGTATCGTCCTGTACTGTCCCTATCATACCATCCTATCATCTCATTGTATATATAACCATCCTATATGTAATGTGCTGTCCCTAGTATATATAATCTCATTGTATATATATCATCCTATATAATCGCATTGTATATATACCATCCTATCATCTCATTGTATATATATCATCCTATATAATCGCATTGTATATATCATCATCCTATATAATCGCATTGTATATATAATCATCCTATCATCTCATTGTATATATAATCATCCTATATGTAATGTACTGTCCCCACAACAAGTCTTCCGGAAGACCTAATATAGCATTTGTTACGTTAGAGGCTTCCAATTGGGAGATCTATGTTTGTGGCCCTTGGGCTTATTTAATGCGAAGGCACTCAATGAGTTCCAAGAATGTGCTGTCCCCCCTCTGGGCCTCTTTGACGTCGTTTGACGCGAAAGAGGTTTCTAAATGAGGCTTCATGTTATATGTTCAATGTTTGTAAAGAAATCACTTGGATTTCACGTCTAATGCACACATATAACCCGCCCTTGAACTCGATTGGGGGTTAGGGTATTGTATAAGTCTTTAATGTATGTGCCTCCCTTGCCTCGGAACTCGAATGAGGAAGGGACAGGCATTGTATATGTTTTTGGGGTTTTTTTGTATGTTGGGAATCGATAAAAATATTTTAAAGATAAGAAAATACATTATTAATAATATTCAATAAATGGAATTTCAAGATATTACATCTATCATCACAGAAATATCAAATTTAAGAAATCAAGGAAACGTACTTTCTGAATTTTTAAATGAAGACAGACTTTTGAATGAATTTGAACAAATTAATATACAATTGAAACATGGAAGATATGTCCTACCTAAAATGTATTCACTGATAAAAAAATTCCAAAAAGCGGTTAATGTTTCTTTGTATAACAATGATATTAATTTGTTCATATGGCTATTTAGTATAGTTGAAGCAATTAGAAAGAAACTCGGGGAACAGTACCAAGTTCGGTCAGAGATTGCTTTGAAAGTGAAATCTATAAGACGTTTGATTGATGAGTCTGGAAATGCAAGCATTGAAACCCACAATTGAAAAAAAGTTAGCATTTCCAATAATGACATCAGAAGCATTAACTACCAGACTAGACCGTGAGAGGTTAGCATTACTGAAAAAGTTTATACCAATTCGAGATAACGTGCGAGATAAACTACAACTTAGACAGCAAGCGCAGACTGACTTTTCTATTGGGAGCGAACAGCTTTTTGCCCCTGTAACTAAAGCCACTAAAGATATGAAACTTGCAACAGAACGTGCTATATACGGCGACATCCCTAAAGAGGGAGCAGTTCCTATCATTGATGTACTGGGAAAAATTGCTACAGAGACTGAAAAAACTCAGGAGGGAATAAAACAGCTTTCAGGTGAGTTACAAACTCAGCGAGAATTACAACAAATGGGTAATATTGATATCGATGATAACCCCCTTAAATGTGCTAGTGATTCCACTAAAAAAGGTGTTCCTTTTAACGAGAAATTCACTAATGAAGCTATAGCAAAAATCAAACAATTTCAATTGCTGAAACTTGAAGAATATGCGTCATTTGGTGACTTCGCTGTAAAAAGTTATTATAACAGGGGGAAATTTTTAAAAGACGAGTATAAAAAAAACAATAAAACGAGATGACTGGGTGGATTGGTTATTTAAGATTAATAAAGAAATCACCGGCAATTTAAATAAGGATACATTGGAGTACAATGCTTTTAAAATTGGAGCTAATACGTATGGTATAGAACAACAAGAACTAAAAGAACAACAACAACAACGAAAAGAACTAAAAGAACAACAACAACAACGAAAAGAACTAAAAGAACAACAACAACAACGAAAAGAACAACAACAACAACGAAAAGAACTAAAAGAACAACAACAACAACGAAAAGAACAACAACGAAAAGAACAACAGCAAGGTCGAGGTCGAGGTCGAGGTCAAGGTCGACAATCTCCAGAAATTCAATCAGAAAGTTCTTCAGGAGAGGGTTATGGAAGTTCTCATCATGATTCTCATATATGTCCTAATAATATCATTAATGATATATCACGACTTGAGGTTCTTATGGGAGGTAAGCGAGCTGGGAATAACTCAGTCGAAATAACTAATGAAGCATTTGATATTTGCAGACGATTATTCCAAGGTGGGATAATTGATATTCATACGTATCGAGAACTCTTGGATGAGTTAATGGACGGAATTCCAGGGGAATTTAGTGGTTATTATAGCGATTGAAATTTCTGAAATGCCTGCATTTAGAAATTACAAAGTCATTTCAAATAAGATGATAGTACACTATAATCACGATAAACCAACAAACGTGTATGTGGTAAACTCAAGATTGCCCGTTTATAAGGCATACTATGGAGACGGCCTTGGAAATACCATAGCGGGTTTATTCACAAGAACAGCCCCAAAAGTAGCACCAATTGCTAAACAATTAGCGATGAAAGCCATTGATGTTATTCATAATAAGGGAATTAGCGCTGTTGGAGATCTTGCAGGAACGGCCTTTTCTACCGCAAAGAATAGAATAACGTCATTGGTGAAATCTAGATTCGGACGAAAACCACCACAAATGGTTTCAACACCGCTACCTTCAACAACAATGATGCCTGCAAATGTCAGTAAAGTGATAAATAACGCAGTGGAACAAAAACTAGCATCATTAGCAATGACTTCATCAGATAGTAATATTGCAAGTATGATAGCGGGAAGCGGTCTTGGAGGAAATCGTAAAAATGTCAGACGAAAAAGAAAATGATAGCATTACTACATTTAGAAAAACGATAACGTTTTAGTATAAATGGCATTTAAAAAATTCGCTGATCCAGCGTTTGATATGGCAGCACCGGTGAATAAAGATGATTCTAAAATTAACTATCAGTATTATGCCTATCCTGCAAGAGAGCCTAATCAACGGGGGGGGAGAGTTGAACTTCAAGTTCAAGATACAAGTAGATACTTTTTGCCGTGTGAGTCGTTTATTAAAGTAGAAGGAGAGCTTGTAACAAATGTTGCAGCTGATACACCATATGGGGATGACCCAAATATCCGAGTTGGTTTTGTAAATAATGGCATTATGGCGCTATTTAGCAGTGCAAGATATATCATTGATGGAAAAGAAATTGAATCAATAGAACAAGATGTTGACATTGCAACAACAATAATCGGACTTGCGAGATATTCTGATGATTATACAAGTTCGGCTGGTCCGTCTATGATGCTTGCTAAGTATACTTCTGATCATGCTAACCATATTCAGTTTATTAAAGTACGAACTGCGAGAGCTACTGCATTGGATGATCAACAACTCGATGCTAATCTAGACCGTGAAGTTAGACCAGCCGCTGAATTCCACATTTTAAAAAGGGTCAATGATGAATTCAATCTAGGATTTGCAACACGAAAATGAGCATTGAAAGGACAGCATCGACGGTTTTCATGTGCAATTCCGTTACATCACATATTCGGATTTTGTAGAAATGTCAGAAAAGTCATCTATGGAGCAAAGCATACAGTCGTGTTAATGCGAAATGGGAATGACAATGATGCAATCTGGCGTGCTAATGGTGTTGATGATGGTAAAGTCAATTTAAATAAATTTGTTCTATGGATGTCTGTCTTGACTCCAGCAGTTACAATAGATCAACAATTACTATCGTTTATGGACACAGGTGGAAAATCATTGCTAAGTTGGCTAACAACAACGACTGATACGAAGCAGGATAATGTAAATGGCACATTTACATGGCACTTAGCATCAAAACAAGGTGTTTCAGCTCCACGTCATATCTTTATAGCGTTACAGGATGCAAATCGAGTGGGTCGTCAATTATCTAGTCATGATATTTGATAAATTAGGAGTAAGTGAAGTTTCGTTGAGAATAAACGGACAACAAGAGCCAGCAGAGATTGTACAGCTTAATTATGAAAACAACAACGTAGCACGTGTATATCATAGAATATTGTCGTGTTTGGGTCGTGATCAAAATGTTGATACTGGTTTGCAAATATCGCAAATTGATTTTGAAAAACACTATCCGATTTATTACTTTCATTGGAACATCTTGACATGATGAGACAATCTGTTGTTGATATATACTTCCAAACTCGGGTACAACGCCCTGCTAGTATAGCTGATTATAGAGCAGTTGCTGTCATTCTCAGTGATAAATCAATGTTGTTAGAAGGAATTGGCGGACGAATGAGACTTATTGATACACCAGTAGAAAACATGTAATGTTTTCAAAAATCATTTGATTTTCCAAACATGTAGTTAGGATTTTCACAATAAGATCAATTAAAAGTGTAAATTACGTTGTAAAATAGAATGACATATAGTATTGTTAATGTCCATTTGACTGATGGTCAGGTCAAGAAATTGAAATCAATGTCGGCTAAAGAATGTGGAACTACAATAACGCTGAAACCCACTCAAATGTCCGGTGGTGCACATAAATTATCATTGACAGATCGTCAAATAAAACATTTCAATGATGCGCTAAAGAACAAACGAGGAGTTCAAATTGATTTTTCGAAAGCAGCAATCGCCAGTATGATAAAATCAGGTGGTATATTTCCGCTGTTAGCTGCTATTCCAGCATTGATTTCAGCGGCTGCCCCAGCAGTTGCGAAGGCGGCAGCGTTAGGAGCCGTTGGTACTGCTGCAGGAATGGCCCTGAAAAAAGCTACTGGGAAAGGCTATAAAAAAAGGAAAGGGTCTAAGACTACCAGGAACCCCATACAATTGGTACAAGGGCACGGGCCTAAGAATACCAGGAACGGCTTATTAGTGGAAAAATCCCTTGGATTTTCACCAATGTCCAATTTTGATTTAATTGATGCTGTAAAATCATTATCAATAAAAAAACTTTAGAGGAGTTTTCATGAGAGATCAGTTACCGTCAAAACCAATGAAAAATGAAACGGGTATTATCAATCTTGATAACAGCAGCGGAGAAGGAACTCATTGGGTCGCATATGCAATTGATCCACGTGGAATTGTCTATTTTGATTCATATGGTTTAGCTCCACCAAAAGAATTCATGCGATATGTATCCACAATAACAAAATCATCTCCAATTTTTTATTCCACGCTACCAACACAACGGTTAAATGATCCACCAATATGCGGTCGTGAAATATTAAACGTCCTTGCAGAGAAGTCTAGATTTCCAAGGAAACCACCACAAGTTGTTGTTAATGAATATACTAGCAGGCAATGGCAAAAACGATAGCGTTATGATTTAGAAAAACGTTAGCGTTTTCGTATAATGATTAATATTTGGGGCCGACCTTTATCAGAGTCAAAAAAAAAAACAGAAACCGATAGTAAATTCGCTGTCGAAAATGTAAAAAAAATAATCGAAAATGAAATCGCCGAGACATTAAATTTGTCAATTGTAGATCCTGGGGAAATAGTTGTATTTCAAGATCGGCAGGGGAAATTGAAATCTAGTAATGTGTCATTGGATGATGTTTTAATACGAAGACATGACGTCGTTGAAGATACAATAGTGTTATATTCAAATGATGGAAAACTCAAACCAGGTGTACTTGTTTCTACAATCACAGATGTATTAAAACATTTAGATGAAGAACTTGAAAAACATATAACAACGTATACTTCCCTTTGTAGAAATATTATCAATAATTTTTTTGGAACACCAGCGGTAACCTCTCCATCTCTCGCTGAAATTAAATCCAATTTTGATGAAATTAAACAGGATTAATAGATTTTTTGGAACACCAGCGGTAACCTCTCCATCTCTCGCTGAAATTAAATCCAATTTTGATGAAATTAAATCTTATATTAAAAATATTAATGATGCTGGATTTAATATTATTAGAGATAACATTAGTAATATTAAAAAATCTATCGAGGATATTACAAAGTTTAAAACAGACAATCTTCCGCTACTTGAAAAAATAAAGAATCCTCATGAGAGGAATATCATAAATATAGTATACACAGTTCTCTCTGGATCATTAGATTGGGAATCTAAAAAGAATACAATAACTCTCACTGTGTCAAACAAGGGTATTTATCGATTAACAATAGTGTCACTGAACCAGTTTAATATATCATCATCGACTTCATATGGATACAACAACGTGATTTCAACGACTATTGACGTGGGTGAATACAAACGGTTTACAATAACAAGCACTGATCTTAATTTAAATAAGACATCATTTGTATGGTACATGGAGTTTGTAGCTGATCTGAATTAGAATTTTTAACAATTAGAAACCACTTGAGATTTTAAAATAATATGATTCCCTCATCACAATATCGCTATGATATCGTCAAAGAGTTTTTAACGAAACTCAAAACACTCATTGATGAGTATGAAATAAAAATTAAAAAGTATCGCAGGAGAATTACCGCGATTGATGTTACAGTATACTCGGTATCTGGTATAATGGCCGGTGCTGGTATTATACTATCTTCAGTAACAATGGTAGCTCCGATTTCTGTCCCAATTGCTATTTCCGCGGTGACAACATTTGCTGGAATTGCAAATGCTATTACTAAAAAAATATCATCGTGTTCTCAAGAAAAACTTAACGACTATATAGTAAAACATCAAGCAGTATCTAACGGTTACTCACAATTATCCTCGTTGATGTCATCATCGATTGATGATACGATAATTACCGAAGACGAATTGTCCGCGATGATACGTATTTATGATACTACGATTAAAAACGCTAGCGTTTTTTCATCTATTGCAAAATTAGACATTGTAAATAATAATAATAATGTCGCAAGAGATTCAACTACTTCACCGGATAGCAAAAAATACCACTCCGCGGAAAACAAGCATGATATCAATATCGTCAACAAACCCTAAATTCAGTGTGAATTTTCCTTCCCCTGTTTCAGTAAAGGAAATCGCGTTGGCAAAATTACGAGTGTATCATAGTTGGCCTAATATCAGATCGGTTCCATTTGGTGGTCAGAGACCTAATAATTCTCTGGTATTTGCATATAGAAATAAAATCCATTACTAGAAGGGAATCAAAAATTGCGATAACAGTTCATGAACCAACACTATCATCTACAATTGAAATAGGCTCTCCTGGGTATGTTGTAGATATTTAAAACAATTCTATAAGAACAGTATTAGGATGGCCCGAAGGTCCACCTAGAAATGCTGGTAATTCCACGCCCGAGCCTGTAAAATCTGATTACGTCACTGATGAAATAGGACCTGAAAATCCATCAAAAACTTATAAAAAATTTGAGGATATAAACTTCACAAAAAGATATCGATATAAGGATCAATATGGTGAGGATGCATGGATAATTCCACTTTTTAATGATTATATTATACGAGAGGACGAAATTTTGGAAATGCATGATACAAGTCCAACATTTGTAGATATTAAAAATCACATCCTTGATAGAATGAATAATGATTTTTTGTTGTTATTACCCTCGTTAAGATCTGGCCCTCTTTACACAAGCTATGTTTACTAGTGTAGTCGCTGCGGGTAATAAAATCATCGATGACATGGAAATATTTAATTCGAGGATTACTAATCTTTTTACTGATGAAAATAACCCGATTTCAAAAACTAGTTCAGCCCAAGATTATAAAAAAAATATAAATGAAAATCCAATTTAAATTACCAGGTTATAACATTCCCGAGTTAAAGAAAAAACTCAGAACTGCCATCGACGAAGGATTTAATAAAATTTATCAATCATGGAAAGATAGCCAGCCAAATCCTATTATCCTCACTCATAATAATTCTCCCGACGGCGACGGTAGACATATCGCACCGAACAATGTGGACATTTCATCGGTGATCGCGCTTAATTTAACGTGTGATGTAATCGAAGGAAGTTATCAAATTAATATGGAACAATCAAATCAAGCCCGACAAGGTTACATTCTTTATTCATTTGCGCCAACAGCCCCCCCCCCCCGGATTTTTAATTGTTGAGAATCCGACTAATCCAGTCTATATGCAATGTCCAAATGATTCGCTAACTAGAATTAATTTTACACTCACCGATCAGTCAAATAATTTAATTGATCTACGTGGTGAAGTATTATCGATTAGTCTGTTTGTGAAAAGTTAAAAATATCGGTTAAATCATTTGTATTAATCAGCATCAGGGAGGGCGAGATGACAACATATTTGCAACGTATATGATAGCAATTGGCAGCAATTTTGAGGGTGGTTATGACAACATATTTGCGACAAAATCGCTAAGGCTCCATTTTACAAATGGGGTCTTTATTTTTTTTTGGGTTAAAATATGAGATTTCGTAGGAAGGCTCCATTTGGCATTCTGAAGCTTTAATCGATTTTGTCGCAAAATTTTGTAGGGTTCGCCCTCCCTGCTGCTCCTTGTTGGCAATACCTGCGAAAATACTTTTCTAAAATTGTCCCATAATAAAGCTGGCTTATGCCTAACTTAATGTTGCATATGCTATGTATGCCCTTGAATGTCCAGATTTGCCTATCTAATAAAAGTTGAGCAGATTTCAAAATATGATTGTCCGACAGTTAATTATAGTATATGTTTTCCTCTTAGTCATGTTACATCACCCAACATTGATATCATAACCGAAATGATCTTCTTACATCAGGTCATAAAGAGTAGACACAGTGGTGTGTATCCTGGTAGTATCTTACATCAGGTCAAAAAAGAGTAGACACAGTGGTGTGTATCCTGGTAGTATCTTACATCAGGTCATAAAGAGTAGACACAGTGGTGTGTATCCTGGTAGTATCTTACATCAGGTCAAAAAGAATAGACAGTGGTGTGTATCCTGGTAGTATCTTACATCAGGTCATAAAGAGTAGACACAGTGGTGTGTATCCTGGTAGTATCTTGAACAGTAAACTAAATAGCCAGAAATTATTTTATTTTTCAGAATTTGAAATTTTTTTATTTTCCAATGACCAATTGTATAAATACTACAAGTTTCATAATTTATGTTATGATGAGACATTCAAAGCTTAGTCTAGTGTAGGGTAAAATGATGTCCGGTAATAATTTTATGAAACTGTTTCTATGCTTGTGTTTTTTATAGGATAATACATGCCATGCTTTTATTTATGTATCATGAATTATCTAACCTTATCTTGGTATAGGGTAAGATGTGCTATGATTATGCTTGTATAAGATTAAACTTTCTAACCTTTTTCTGGTATAAGGTAAGATACACTAGTCTTCTATCTGTATAAGATTAGACTTTCAAACCTTATTCTGGTGTAAGGTGTGCTATGATTATGTACACTAGTCTTCTATCTGTATAAGATTAGACTTTCAAACCTTATTCTGGTATAAGGTGTGCTATGATTATGTACACTAGTCTTCTATCTGTATAAGATTAGACTTTTAAACCTTATTCTGGTATAAGGTAAAACACCTTAGCCTTCTATCTGTATAAGATGACACTTTCTAACCTTATTCTGGTATAAGGTGTGCTATGATTATGTACACTAGTCTTTTATCTGTATAAGATTAGACTTTCAAACCTTATTCTGGTATAAGGTAAGACACCCTAGCCTTCTATCTGTATAAGATTAGACTTTCAAACCTTATTCTGGTATAAGGTAAGACACCCTAGCCTTCTATCTGTATAAGATTAGACTTTCTAACCTTATTCTGGTATAAGGTAAGACACACTAGTCTTCTATCTGTATAAGATGACACTTTCTAACCTTATTCTGGTATAAGGTAAGATACACTAGTCTTCTATCTGTATAAGATGACACTTTCTAAACTTATTCTGGTATAAGGTAAGACCCTTAGTCTGACATTTGTATGAGACTTTCTAACCTTATTCTGGTATAAGGTATGAAAAATGTATACTATATGAGGCTTTCTAACCTTGTATTTGTAAAAGAATACAAATTCTAACTTTATTTGGGTATAATGTAAGACACCCTATTTTGTACTTTTTTTTTAATAAGATGAGACTTTTAAACATTTTTGTTTGGTACAGGTTAAGACACTGTATTATACTTGTTTAAGATGAGACATTCTATCATTATATCAGATTTCAAATATAACTAACAACATTTTTAAAAAATTCATGTTATATTTATTGATGTGTAGCAAATTTCAAACCAGTATTGTATGACTCTTTACATCAAGTTAGATTTGGCAAATAATGTAAATTCATACAAATTTGGATTTATTTAACTTTCAGATATGTGTACTGAGAAATAAAAGGCACAATTCTACACACACACACACACACACACAAGCACACACATTCTTTCTCAAATGACAAGTGACTTATCCATACAAGCCAACCCATGGCGAGGAAAAAGTGTAATCCAAGTGCACAAAGAAGTAATCCAGGCAGATAAATAGTAAACCAAATATAACATGAAAAACATTCAATGAGCATATATGTACACAATGATTTAATTACGATTCTGGTCTTTTTACATAAATTATTTCTTCAAGTTATAATATGCTGCAATTTTAGCTTTACAAAAGCTCTCAGCTTTTGAGAAATAATAACATGTATGCACCCATTTTCAGGCACTATAATGAAAAGTATTATCTCTACACCATATCTGGGATGGTGACACATATTATGTCCATACTATTCTTCTTCCCCTCTCCCTATGAGCTCTGACTGTACAAGGTGACCAGCTACCACTCATAGATCCTTTCTTCCACTTTATTATTTTTATACTTTCAAACAGCTCAACGACCTGTCCTAAGGCCATTCACCAGCCCTTTTTGGTAGGTCCAAAAGCACCACATCATTCAACTGAATCAGCTGCATACACAATTTGCCCTTGTTTTGTTTCCCAATGAAAACCTGAAATTATATAAAATCACACAAGAAAAAGTTTTGTAAGTAAATGGCAAATTACACTATCTGATATACTAATATACTTATATCTGCAAATTTGTTTTTTGAACAAGTTTTGTTTATTTTTCAAGATAATTTATGATTTATTTATGCATCACATATTTTAACAACATTAATAAAACAAAAGACAATCTTTGTTTCATTTATATTCAAAAACGCTTACATAGACTTTCAATAATAGATCCATTTTATTAAATTAAACATCAATTGCCTAATAACAATATTATATTTGTATTAATCTCTTTGTCCTTAAATAATTAGATTGTGTTGTTGAATCATCATAGTTTTGTGCCTGTCAAAATTACAGTCTAACTTTAATTACATATCCAAATAAAAAATTTTAGCCCACAGTTAAAAGTACCGATTACATTGATTAAAGACACAATAGTTTTCATTATCAATATTTTGTCTTTAATATGAACTAAACTACTAATTAATTTTAAGAAATCTTTCCAACTACTGCCATAACCAATAATGATTGATCCACAGCTAAGTAAGTCCTCATTGTAACTTTTATTGTATTGGTATAATAAATAACGAACTAATGTCCAGCTCATTATATCTTTTATCCCAAGTAACATGTATTAGTAGAAATCATTATAATACTTACAGGAGGAATAGATTCATCTGCACCTACAAAATCAAATACACTGGTTGTCAACTCTTCATCTGTTTTGTATTTTTTCTGCAAGTAAAATAATTTATGCATAAATACAACCGGAATTGATGATATTATATAATATTGTGTTTTCAACATCAAAATTGGCACACCATTATTTCAAATCTGCAGCATTGTCAAAATAACATGCATGAATTTCCCATTCATTTTATTTTCACCGAATCTTAAAAAAAAGAAAAAATATTAAATTTTAAAAAAAATTCATCATTTTACTATTGAAACCATCTATTATTTTCTTTACTAAGATGACATTAGCACCATTGGCAGTTATATTTAATAATGGGGGGGGCAAACCACTAGTCAACAATTTATAAGCAAAAAGGGTCAGCTGATAGAAGACATGTATTTTTGTTTTGTTGTCTTAAATGTTGTTATATTGCAAAATATTACATATGTCATGGTGTTAAATTGTTTTCTAACTCACTGTCATCATGTTCATACTGTGATGCACTGACAAATTTACAAGACTTTTTAACATGGTAAATAAATATAAACACTTTTTTCCATTTTATTATAAAACTTTAATGACAAGACTACAACAATTATTTTCAAACCTCAGTTTCTATCTTGGTCATTTAAAATATTATATTCATCCATGTGAAACTTATGTTGCATAAACCAAATGTGAATTGATGGTCTGATGGATTATACTATGATTTAAGCTTATGTCTATAACGTGTTCATAAACGTAAATACTTCCTTACAAGAAAAATTTTCAAACAACAAATTAACCAAGTTTGAATGTCGAAAATTTTCATTATCAAGAATCAATCATTTTAACAACTAAACAAAACTTTAATTGGGGAAAATGGAAGAATTTTTTGTTTTAAATATATCAATAAACTGTCAATACCAATAAGTAATTTTTTTTTTTTTATAAAAAAGGGATGTATATATTTTCTAAATTAAATTTTCCAATATAAATAACAAGTGTCATATTTGTGATTTTTAAATTTGGCGGCTGCAAACTTTGTGCAAAGATTATAATTATAAAATAATTAATAATAAATCTGTACTGCAGTATACATGTTAGGTTAAGTAATAAAGATACCTCTCAATCGTTTTGTTCTTTGGTATTAGTAGTCATTATTTTTTTCTACGTTAAGCTTAGGCACTTAAAACAAATTTATCTTCTGGGCGTTTGCCATGTCGTCTGCCAGTAAACAGTTAACCAATTGCATTGTATAGAGCAGTCGAAAAATGACCTACTTTCCCGCAGTTTGAGTTTAACAACTATTGGAGCTTCTTGTCACTATCTGTTGAGAAACGACACATTTTGGGGAATGTGACCGTACTGCTCCGATTTAGCTAAAGTAAATTCACCTGGTCTTCCTGGCCTATTGCCAAAAAAATGACGTAACAAGGTCGAGTGAGTTTGCGCACACGCTGCTGAGTTCGCGCCGTTCTGCAAATATCGTCTGCCTTTTACGTGGAAGAAATCAACAACAATGTCTTGATGTTTCGAGATCAAATGTTTCGAGATGTTTCAGGATCAAATATTTCTTTTGATTAATGGAAGGTGGGCTGTGTCACCAACCTCATTTAAGATGATACATTATACGCAAGCAATTCTAAATCAATATTGGTAAGTTGATTATGTCAGAATTTATACATTTATTTAGAATTTCTTTTTTTAAAAAAAGTACCAGTATATGTATACAGTACAGTAACTAATATCAAAGATTCCAGTTATTTTAACTACAATATATAATTAAGTTGCACATAAACTAATACTATTATATAACTAAACAAATTTTCAGATATTTTTTTTTTAAAATTGGAATTATACAATAAATTATAACAATGCAAAAACATTGATACCAAAAATAAATTGTTGAAAGAAAATTGATATTTAAGAAGTGAATATCATAAATGAAACTTATTAACTTGAGATAAGCAAAATATTTATATTAATGAGAGTACTTTACATCAACTATATTTCTAAAACTGAAGCGACTTTTTTAGATTTTAAGATTTTATATAAAATTATATTTTCTACATTGTGTAACATTTTAAGTTGTTCTTTGAGTAAAATTTTTGAACTATTGCTAATGGAAAGAAAATTTCAATATGCAGAATATCTTCAAATATTAAAATATTAAAATATTAAAAATAGTTATACTGGTGAATCAACTATATTACTTTTTATATAATTTGTAAACTTTTTTAACCACATGACAAAAACCAACATAAAATAGGTGAATGATTGATCTGTATAATTATTTTTTGTTCATAATTTTACTGCGCATTTATATTTTATTTTTCTTCTTAATAATTGTTCGCAGATTGATATCAAACAGAAAATTAGAGCATCCACAGCCTCCGTGAAAACAATTTTGCCAGTTTTGGTTGATCCCAACGAGGTAAGTTCCTGGTTATTATAGTTTGGGATATTTTTAGGTACATGGTAATAATAGATTGTTATTGTATTCCTTAAAAGCAACATTTAATTTTTCATTACAAGTTTTAATAATTTAATATTTTTGATAGATATTTACAATTTTGATTTTAAATTAATTGATAATCGATTTTTTAAATTTAAAATATCAGTACTAAGTTAAATTAATTTTTAAGAAAATTTTTACAGGTTCAAAATATAGATTTTGATGTCAAAAAAGTATCTACATACATATATATGACATGAAATAGAAAAAACACATCTGCACCAATGGAATGTCTATGATAGTGAACTTTTTTCTGTGGGCAAGTATGAAGGCTAGATATAGCTTTCATAAACAATTTTAAATAATAAAAAACAAACAAGAAAAAAAAGCAGAGAGAGAGAGAGAGAGAGAGAGAGAGAGAGAGAGAGAGAGAGAGAGAGAGAGAGAGAGAGAGAGAGAGACTCGTCACACTAACCTTTGAAACAATGTATAAATCAGCCGGAACATGAGCATGTTCTGTTTCACATAAATGATGCACGTTTAGTCACTCCGTCCCATACATGTACTCATAATGTTCATGAAGCACACCGGCTTCATTCAGAATGTATAACGAGATAATTCAAAAGACCGATTAGACACATTATGCTGACAATGTGCGACATAAGAATGTAGAATCATTCCGTCAAGACAACATAACCCTTCCACATTCTCAAAAGTCAGTGTCACCAAGTAGAATATTGTAACTAATTGGGGGAAAAAAAATTACTTAAGCAATCGCTGCAACAATAAAATAATTGTAAATGAGCAGAATATATATTCCCCAATCTTGATGCACACACTACTGTTCTAAATTACACACTAACCGACGCATGTACTTAGGCGGCAATGACAGCATCATCCAAAGACGACCTATAATCAACCCAGACCATATTCGAATTCTTTCTTTGCTTAGTTTTTAATAATTGAAACCTCCCTTTCCATTGATTCGTATTTACCTTATGAAAAACTTTGTTGCTGGTATCAATATTTCATTGTTTTTGTTTTTTTTTAAGCCTACGTAACATTCCATTCTCTTTTTTTTTTCAATCCAAGTTTTGTTTACGCGCGCGTTGTTATTAAAAAAATCAGTGCTTATTAATGCGTGGTGATTCGGTTGTATTTGTAAACTTGTTCCTCATATTTAACACGAAAAAGTATAAAATAATTTTATTTTCAGTCAGGCACTTACATATTATTCGAATATATATTAGTCCGATGCTACATCTCCGTTTGTTTGTATCCCCCCACCGATTTCAATAACTAAAAAGTTTAATGTGATAAAATGTGCACAGAACTAAGTCAATTGAGTCATTGATTTATAATTTCTAACCTGTCACCAGAATGACACTATTACTAGCATCACCTTGCACCTTTCGTACTTAACGGACTTTCCATACTAATACGGCGCCATATTCCGTACACAATGGGGTAGTTTTTTTTTTTTTTTTTTTTTCATCTGACAACATAATGAGGTAATTCATCCTATTCTGTAATTGACGCATAATTCCGTAAATTACCATAACTTTGAGTTTGGAATTATATTCATTTGCACACATGAATATATTAATGAAACCACTTGTTAAATTCACGTGAAAGGCAATTTTTGGGGGGGGGTCATTTTTTTTTCTTTGCTTGATTCGAAACTTAAAAATATCGGAAGCAGACGACATATGTATGTACATCTTCAGTCGCGCATACAACCCTTTGCTGAAAATGGACTTGTCCAGGAACTGGAAATGGTTTTCTGGCATGTCGGTCTATAATACTCAAAATTTCCGATAAGCATGAAACGTACAGACAGTGACGGTGTTATTACATGTACTCGACGAGAGCTCGATCTTAAAAACAAAAAATAAAATAATTTTAAGGAAGTCTTACCGAGTGATACTATTTATTACCTCAGACTAACCCGTTCTGACATCAAACCTTCTCTGTTATAGTATATGAGACATAAAAGCAAACAAGTATGTAGCAATTACATATTATATCATGTAAAAAAAAATGTAAATATAAAGTGATTTTGATAAAATTAAAATAAAATGATATCTAAAGTTTTAAATACTTATTAAAATTTCAAGTTATATATTTTACAGATATAAATCATTAAATTAACAGCTTGCAAATTTAATTTCATTCCAAAATTGGTGAATTTATAGTAAAAAAGGAATAAAAAGTACTATTATGTTATGTAGGTTAGGGGACATCATAAAATTCAAGGGAGGCAATAAACACTTATGTGCATGTATTGCTGATAACAATACAATGAAATAAATTTTTTTTAACTACAACAAATAATATGAAAAAATATGGATCAATTTTTAGTTTAATTTTTTAACTTAAATTGTGATTTATTTATAAAGTGTTATGTACTTTCTTAATTGCACAAAATTTTTAAATAATTTTATTCCTTTAAGCAAGGACACATACATCTGTGTGTGTGTGTGTGTGTGTGTGTGTGTGTGTGTGTGTGTGATTTTGATATATAGCAAAAAACCACTACCCTGACAAAATATGTAATTAAAAAGTTTGGAAATAAAAGGAAATTACTATTTAAATTATTGATGGGTGTATAATGAAAAGGTCAATGTATGGTGATATGTACATAGTTGATTTGTATGATGTACATGAAAATAATATGCCAGTGTAAGCACCAGTAATATTAATATATATTTGATATATATGTTACTGAAATTATAGTTATGATATTATTTTAATTAGCTAGGTTTATCTGACACTTTTAATAATCATGCCATTTGATGGATCTATCCATCATGGATGGTACTGCTAGTCATTAGCAAAAGTATGTTATACTGAATAAAATTTTATTACGACAAAAGATTTTACATGGCATGCTACATTATTGATGGAACAATTATGACATTAACAGAGATGTTCCATACTGAAAAAAATAATAAATCATTTGATGATTAAAATCTTACAAAAATATTTCTGTGTGTCCTCTTTTGGAAAAGTGTTATATTATTAATCTGCATAATTTTATTCTTATATGGATATTTATTTTTTACTAGAATATTGTAATGCAATGTGTCATTAAATTTAAATCTTATCTTCAAATAATAGCAATCAGGCTGGTCATTTTATTACTTACAAAGGTACTACATCATAAATATGTAGATTAAGTAAATTGTAAAGACATCAAAGAAAATATGTGTTAATAAAACTAGTGCAAATAAAATTTCCATTATGTGAAGGTAATCAGTTATATTTTTATTTCTTAACATAGTTGTATTATGTATTGCATTTAAATACTTATGTTCCAAGGTGTTTTATTATTGATGTCATTATTGCAAAGAATTTATTTTTCAGGACAAGGTATACCAAGCAAAGAACGATGACAGAAGTGTCTAAAATTGTATGAATGCTTACAGATATGGAGATGAAAGTAAGAAATGTAGGGGGAATGCATAATAAATGAACACATTCTATACTCATTAAACACATTCCAAATATAATTCAACTCAAAAGAAATCAAATTCTTTTATGACAGTACTTTTTCAAGGAAGTGGATAAATTTATGAATATATGGTTCATTAATTATAACTCAATAGTCCTAACAAAAAACTGAAATAATAAGATGAACATCAGAACTATTGTACAATACTTTCAACAAGGTTCATTAAAAATAATTTTTAAAAAAATTAAAATGATATAAGGATTGGTAGAAGGTTGGTTCAAAGACTAACATGTTAATATTTGGATTCACAATCCTACTTTGTAAGAAGCCATTCTTGATAGTTTAAATGTGGGGCTGTTAAAAATACTGTTACTCTTCATGGTGAAAGCATTGAACTGTTTTACTATTGGACCCCAAACTATTATGTTTTTAAGGATAGTGTTAATTTCATTACAAATAGTATCAATTTCAATTGTAAAGTTGCTCCATTATTAAGCCTAAAACTGATAATGAATACAATAAGAGATTTAAAGAAACAAATTTTTTTTTAATAACCTGTCTGGATAATAATGATTCAGCCAAGTCACAGTGAACTCATGATAGCATCAAATTCCAGAGTTATTTGTAGTAATACCTACTTTGATTTGAAGGTTTGAAGGTTGAATGGTTACATAAGCCAATGTAGATTAAACATTAAGACCCAGCCTTGGAATGTAACTAGTTTTAGATCAGTACTGCTGATAGATTTTTGTTTTATGCTATGTTATTATGTTTATGTAGCTATTACTGTGCAGATGTATAATCCCCTGTTGTATAAAGAGCTATGTAGATAATGCACTTCACTTTAATTCATAAGTTAAAAAAGGCTCAAAAACACAGTATTTATATTTTAAACAAACAAAATAATAATATAATAAAACTATAAATAATATAATTTATGACAGTTTAGTTTATTCTTTCTGAATTTATCTGGTATTCTTTGATCTGTGCATAGGCAATTGAGAGTTTATAACAGGATAAAGTAAGAAAAAAAATTAAATTCTTAAATAAAAAACAACAAATAAATATGTTTAAAAAAATATAAAAGTTATGTTTTGTTGACATTACATATAATGGATTTAGTCAGTTTTTAATTAAAATGATGGAATTTGTTTTCTTTGTTTTCAGATTTACACATGTTGCAAAGTATACTTCACAAAGATTACTGGATTTTTGTAAAGAAGCACTGTTGGAGAATTCCATGCCAGAAGCAACTCTTGAAATGACAATTTTACAAAATGGTGTAATTGTGCAAAATAATAATTTAAATCAAATACTAAAGAGAAAAATTGGAAAAGAATTAAAAGGAAGCAGAAGGCTTTGTTGTCTCTTAGGTGATCAGGAGAGAGAGAGAGAGAGAGAGAGAGAGAGAGAGAGAGAGAGAGAGAGAGAGAGAGAGAGAGAGAGAGAGAGAGAGAGCAAATTTGATTGGTT
Organism: Potamilus streckersoni; assembly: GCA_016746295.1. Taxonomy (NCBI): domain Eukaryota; kingdom Metazoa; phylum Mollusca; class Bivalvia; order Unionida; family Unionidae; genus Potamilus; species Potamilus streckersoni. Next base: position 331,332 of record JAEAOA010001869.1, read on the forward strand.
TCTTTGGTTTCTTTTTTTTTCTTATTGTCTATGAAAAATAAAAATAAAATGCAGTGTTTAGTACTAACTGACATATATAAAATATAAAACTTGGAAATTAATTTTATTGGAATGATAAGTTGTAATTGTAAAAAGGAAAACAATATAAACCCATATTATACTAATTAAAATAATAACACAATAAGTGTATGTTTCCAAACTGATTATTGTAATCACTGAAACAGTACTTGAAGATAAAAATTCTTTGAATAAATATATATATATATATATATATATATATATATATATATATATATATATATATATATATATATATATATATAGTTGATTGATATATACTGTAGTAAATTACCTCATAAAATAAAATGATTTTACTACAAGCCTATTATTGTACTAACAAGCCTATACCTGAATATCTCTTTAAAGTCTCATCTTATGCAAGTATAAAACTTGATTGTCTTATCCAGTACCAGAATAGGGGTAACAAGTCTACTCATAAAATATAATCTTTATAGAAATAAAATACTAAGGTACTAATCCTATACCAAAATAAAGATTAGAAAGTCTCATCTTATACAAGAATAAACATACTGTGTCTTATCCTATACCATAAAAAGGATAGAAAGTCTCATTAAAATACCTTACTTTGTATCAGATTTAGGTTATAAAGTGTCATTTTTTATGGATATAAGACTGGGATATCTTCTCTTATATTAGAATAAGGTTAGAATGTCTCATACAAATGCAGGACTAGGATGTCTTACCTTATACCAGAATAAGGTTAGAAAGTGTCATCTTATACAGATAGAAGACTAGGGTGTCTTACCTTATACCAGAATAAGGTTAGAAAGTGTCATCTTATACAGATAGAAGACTAGGGTATCTTACCTTATACCAGAATAAGGTTAGAAAGTCTAATCTTATACAGATAGAAGGCTAGGGTGTCTTAACTTATACCAGAATAAGGTTTGAAAGTCTAATCTTATACAGATAGAAGACTAGTGTACCTAATCATAGCACACCTTATACCAGAATAAGGTTAGAAAGTGTCATCTTATACAGATAGAAGACTAGGGTGTCTTACCTTATACCAGAATAAGGTTAGAAAGTGTCATCTTATACAGATAGAAGACTAGGGTATCTTACCTTATACCAGAATAAGGTTAGAAAGTCTAATCTTATACAGATAGAAGACTAGTGTACCTAATAATAGCACACCTTATACCAGAATAAGGTTAGAAAGTGTCATCTTATACAGATAGAAGGCTAGGGTGTCTTACCTTATACCAGAATAAGGTTTGAAAGTCTAATCTTATACAGATAGAAGACTAGTGTACATAATCATAGCACACCTTATACCAGAAAAAGGTTTGAAAGTCTAATCTTATACAGATAGAAGACTAGTGTACATAATCATAGCACACCTTATACCAGAATAAGGTTAGAAAGTGTCATCTTATACAGATAGAAGGCTAGGGTGACTTACCTTATACCAGAAAAAGGTTAGAAAGTCTAATCTTATACAGATAGAAGGCTAGGGTGTCTTACCTTATACCAGAATAAGGTTTGAAAGTCTAATCTTATACAGATAGAAGACTAGTGTATCTTACCTTATACCAGGAAAAGGTTAGAAAGTTTAATCTTCTACAAGAATAATCATAGCACATCTTACCCTATACCAAGATAATGTTAGATAATTCATGATACATAAATAAAAGCATGGCATGTATTATCCTATAAAAACACAAGCTTGGAAACAGTTTCATAAAATTATTACCGGACATCATTTTACCCTACACTAGACTAAGCTTTGAATGTCTCATCATAACATAAATTATGAAACTTGTAGTATTTATACAATTGGTCATTGGAAAATGAAAAATTTCAAATTCCGAAAAATAAAATAATTTCTGACTTTATTTAATTTACTGTTCTTGCATCAGGTCAAAAAAGAGTAGACACACTGATGGGTATCCTATTAGTATCTTACATCAGGTCATAAAGAGTAGACACAGTGGTGTGTATCCTGGTAGTATCTTACTTACATCATGTCAAAAAGAGTAGACAGTGGTGGGTATCCTGGCAGCTTTGAATATCATAAATTAAGCAGTTTATGGGTGACTAGATCTGGCTCAGATTTTGGTATATGTTTAATTGTGTTCTCAACTAAAATAAATCAAATAAAATCCTTGCATCTCAAGATATGACATAACTGTACTGAAGAAATTTATTTAAAACTTGGTAGCTAATTCATTTCAACAATTACAAGACCCATATTGTTTTTATTAGTACAGTCATTGCTTTGTAAAGGAAGATATATTCTTTGACTTTTTTTAAAT
>JAEAOA010001870.1:0-16418 GCA_016746295.1 Potamilus streckersoni
ATAACCACACTCAATTGGCTGCCATCTACGGTCGCAAATATGTTGTCATTTCACCCTCTCTGCTGCTGATTAATACAAATTATTTAACCAAATATTTGATCAAGTCCAATACGATATCGTGACCGAGGGTCGTGTAAATTTATTGTTATAAATCCATATGGGACAGACTGAGCATGACTAAAGTAATTTTAAATCCATTGAATCCATATCGAACCCCATGTCTGCCAAATATTTCGTAGCGTATGTGTATCAACGCCATTGAATACAGCAAGAATATTGCAGTTATCGCGAATCACTTTTGGAATTTGAGTATATCGTTGAGTGACATATATCACGTCAGTGTTTTTATGCCTACCTCGGGAAAATATTCTAGCAGGGTTCTTTTGATTATCTAACATTACATCATCGTACACTACAAGATTGTTTATGTCTCCATCGAGATCTTCTACTGATGGGGCATCATTAATATCAGTAATAAAGTCGATTACACTTTCACCTTTAATTTCTGATGCTTTTTCATTATAATCTTTTAGCACTTCATAGCACCGTTGATCATCTACGGATGGGGCAACTAAATATAATTTATCCCACTTCATAAATCGCATTATCAAATTAAGCTGTAATTGTGTTTTGCCTGATCCAGATGGTCCGATTATAATGGCACGGACAGAATTCGGAGCGCTGCGTGGTGTTTTACCGTTCTCTTCTTTTAGTCGCTGAAAATTCAATTATATTCATAACGCTATATATAAATTATGGATCTATATTGTGTTAAGTGTAAACAGCGTACTGATACAACCGATCAGACAACCATTACAACTAAAAACAATAGACTAGCGCTTACTGGTAAGTGTGTAACATGTGGTACAAAAAAATTTAGATTTTAAAAAAAAGCAACTCGGAGGTGATATTGCCGCAAAACTTGGAAAACTCCCCGGAACCCCATGGGCAAAATACCCCGGAGAAAAACACCTTCCAGGATATAGCTACTGTGGTCCCGGAACGAGATTAGATATCAGACTTGATGATCAAAATCAGCCCCGGCCTGGTGAGTATCCGATAAATGCTATTGATAAGGCATGTCATGCTCATGATGTTGCATATAAAAGCAATAATTTGCAACAAAGACATATCGCGGATGTAAAATTAATTCATGCCTTAAATGCTATTCCCGATAAATCCTTCAAAGAAAAATTGGCTTCATGGTTGGTCAAATCAGCTATGAAAGGCAAATTAGTGTTAGGTGCTGGTAATTGAAAACACCAGTGTTTTTATAGTATGGAATCTATTTATTATTCTCCGAAAGGATACTGGAGGGGTAAAGCAGCAATCAGTAAACTCGCTAACGCTGCAAAAGTGAAAAAATCCACTGCAAAAGATTGGTTATCCAAACAAGCTATATGGCAAATTTATCTACCACCGCCTAAACAAATTAATTATTCTCATTTTGATGTTACCGTACCCAATGAAGTTCATCAGGCTGATTTATTGTTTTACCACATGACCATGGTTACAAATACGCGCTAACTGTAGTTGATATTGCGAGTCGATTTAAACAAGCAGAACCATTGAAAACAAAGTCAGCTTCTGAAGTCGCTTCTGCATTTGAAAGGATTTATCGACGAGGTCCTCTAAGATGGCCAAATCTATTACAAGTTGATCCTGGCAAAGAGTTTCAAGGTGCTGTTCTATCAACAATGAAAACTCATAGTGTTACAATACGACGAGGACATACTGCGTTACATCGTGATCAGGCAATTGTAGAACGATTTAATCGAACTCTTGCAGAACGGTTATTTGGATATCAATATGCAAAAGAATTCATCCAAGAAAAACGATCTCGTGAATGGGTCCAAAGGTTACCGAGTGTAGTTGCAGCGTTAAATAACGAGATTACTCGAACTATTAATATGAAACCAAATATTGCAATAAAAAAGAATATATTCCCGAACAACCGCAGCGGGTTAGCACTCAGCCACTTCTCGGTGATGTTACTGTGAGATATTTATACGAACCAGGAGAGCTTGAAGGCGGTAAAAGAAGAGCTACTGATCCTATATGGAGTGTTACTACGCATAAAATTTCAACTATAACGCGATCAACTGTAGACCTCCAATCTACAGATTGGATTCAACTGCACCTCAGCGTGTTTTACACGCGAACAACTACAAGTCATTCCGGACGATACTCAATTACCGCCACATGGTCTTAACTAGCTCCGTTACGTCTATTACACTCAAGACAGGTCAACATCACATTGTTTCTGACATGACCAAGACTGTTATTTTTCTGTCTACGGTGAATTGTCGAGGGTCTTTATCCGAATACTGCCAGTGCATTATACAATTGCAACTGGCGCAGTGATTATTCTGTTGTTCTTTTAATGCGATTATTACTTCAGCATCAATATCAAATTCTCGTTGTTTTTTTTGTCCTGCTGTTTGTAGCCAGAGAGTTTTTATTAATGATGCTAATATCAGTGTTATCATCGTTTGCATTAAAATCATCATCGAAAACAATCCTTCGTAGTTGATTTATTCGTCGTACTCTGGACACTGCGAGATAGACTAAATTTGACCATTCAATGCGATTATCAACTATCCAAACAATTGTATCCGTGATGGTCAATCCTTGTGACGAGTGTATTGTTGTTACATAACCAAGCGTCCATGGTGATTTATCAGCGCATAATGCATCTTCTACAGTATTGATATCACTAGCACAATATCATTTAACACTAGAATCTGTTTCTCCGTCTGGCCTGGAATTTCAACTTCAATATTCTGCTTTCGTGTATCCAATGGTCTATAACACAACGGCACTGGAAACGTTGGGAATTTTTTCTTGTGTAGCTCAAACAACTTTTTCTGAAGTGCGTCTCTGACTATCTTTCTACTTGCTACTACAAAATCATTTGGTTTCCATGTTTCCCAAAAATCATTCAAAGGTGTTTCAGAAATTATTTCAACCGCTACTTCACATTGAATTCTATCGGGTTGTAATCTAATTAGTTTTTTAAACTCACGTAACTGCTCATCGAGTGCTCTATAGTCAGTATCAATTTCTTCGTAATAATCAACAAATCCTTTTAACCAATTATGTGGACTTCTACCAACAAATGGTGGTGGTTGACCATGATCGCCGCACAATATAATTTTGTATTTTTTTGCAATAACCAATCAAGAAACATTTTTAATACATCTTCTGAAACAGTACATGCTTCATCCCAAATAATAACCGCTGGAATAAATTTCTCACCCATTCGCTCAGGAGTCCAAGCATCGCCCTTGTATCGAAAAAAACTATGATACGTGCAAGCTTCAACATTTCGTTGTTTGATCTCTCTCGCTAGTCTATGGGTTGGTGTGAGTACAATCATGGACGTTCTCTCTCGATATAATTCTATCGCACGTGTTGTCTTTCCAGATCCACCACAACCGTTTAAATAAACTGTTTTATATCTACAAATTGGATCTGATATCGGTGGTGCTTTAGACATAGATTTTTCACTGATAGAATTATCGTTCTTCAGGTAACTGCTTTTAATCTCAACGTCTGCTGATTCAGAATAATCGCGTTGTATTTCTTGTTTAATTCGCCATGTTCCCCAAGTCTCTTCGCTATTAGTAAATTTAGTTATCTCTTTGATATATTTTTTATCGACATACATTGAATCAATTGCAACTCTGACTGCTATACTAGGAAATCTATTTATCATTGCAAATAAATTGATAGATGCATAACCCAGCATAGAAGCTCTCAAATGTAGATATGCAGAGCTTTCTCCATCACTGTAAGTAACAATTCTACCTAACTTTGTTTTATTGGACAAGAAGGCTGTTTTACAATTTGCGTATCTATTTTTCTCTACTGCATCTTTAATAACGAAGTCGTATTCGGCATCATCTATAATCAATCGTGAGGATTGTTTTTTAAAGTTAAATTTTTTTCCACCCTGTGTAAATTTACCGATTATTCTTCGGCCGAGATCCTTTGCTTCATTATTTCGTTGATTAAATATCTTTTTGACCATTCAATAAGGTACTCCTCGTCAGCATCAATATGTTTTCTAGACTTATCGATTATACTATCAAGACATTCTGGTTCTGGTAACCAGACATTGGTTTGTTTTCGATATGAGATAATCGCTTCGCTGACAATCAACGAAACTAACACTTTACAATCAATCATATATCGCAATAACACTATTGGTAACCACATCCTTTCAGCCATGTGTCTACCAATCCAAACATAACAACACGGATGAAGTCCTTCAGCGAATCAAATGATACTACGCAAGCAAAACCGGTCAAATCAAAATCAGGCAGTGGTCCATTAATAGCAACGCGAGTCATTTCATGTGTGGGATGTCCAAACCGTTTAAAATACTCACCAGCGAATCCATATCCTAGAAAACTTCCTGGATAACAGGCAACGATATCAACTGATATCATATTCTCACGATTGTACTTAACGTTCCATAGACCGCCATGATAATATTCCAAACAGCTGGATTGAACATTTGTAAAAACTCTTTTCGTGTTGGTTTCCAATTATTTTTCTTTCTTGCAAAATGAGCTGCAACTGATGGAATTGTAAAACAATTTGTAAGTAACTGTTCGGATTTTTTCATTAAAAACGCTAGCGTTTTCACTGAGACTTATTGCTAGATTTTTCATCCTATTATGTAGACTTTCACTACGATATAATTCACCGTTAGGTTTCACAAATTGATTGAATTGACATTCTTCATCTTCAAAACTATGAAGTAGCCATACTGATACAGGGTCGTTTTTACACAAACTAGCAATAGCATCGAATAATCTTTCTTCAGTGAGAATACCATCCTTGATGAATTCTTCTGGGATATACTTCACTGTTCTGTCTCGCGGGAATATTGTAACCGCGGATGTCCATGCGTGCTTGTTATGATCAATAATTTTGATTGGAGCTCCGTTTTTATTGTATTTCGATTCGTATAATACTTCGCCAGTTATCGTTAAAACGGTTATCGGAAATCTCAACGACTTTTCCAATCTAGCTATATCGGAAATAGTTGCTCCGTTCTCTTTCACTGTTAGCTCCCATTCATCTATTTTTTATGTCTTAGATCGGTTAATTTATTCCCACGGAGTGCATTTGTAAAATGTTCTAAGACTCTTTGTGCCACACAGTTGAGTGGCTTTTCCGCTGACGTTGACTGTTTCATTGGTGCTAGTTTTCCAATGTCAGGGTTATTTAACGGATACATCCCATAAACGACTGCTGTTTCTGGATACGCTTTTTCATAGTATGGTTTATCAATTCCAGTTAACAGCCCTGGTCTGGAATAACGGCTAACAATGACTGATGTCCCATCTTTGAGAATTGGAACAAATTTGTCTCTTATAATATATTCGCCCGATTCTAATTTGATAATGAATTTCACTCTGATAAAATACCGTTTATTGCCAAGTTGTGATAGTATCATAGCTGCTGTTTCATCATTCATTCTAGCATCAACAACACCATCAATTCTAAATGTTGACCAGGTGTGTGATGCATCATCCTGTTTAAACTCATGAACACAATCTCGTATTTTTCTAATCAGAATTCTATTAGTTATTCTCTCTTTTGGTACGTCTTCGAGAGTTCTATCAAGATTGAATTTAATATTTTTCCGAGGCTTGATTGCCGATAATCTCTTGAATTCTTCATTCATATAAATAAGACAAGTATTTAAATAGAAAAGTTTGTTTATATATAATGAATCACTGCAAATGGCTTATGATCGGATCAGTAACCCCATGCAATAAATCGTGTAGAGGTGAATTCTGTGGATATCACTTACAGAGTGTCAGAAATAATTCGACAGGCCCGTCCCCATGCATAAATTGTGGGGTGGGTGTGAGAGGAAAATCACAATTATGTATCAATTGTGGGGGTAAGCGGTTTAGAGAATTGAAACGTTATTATGATAAACGAATAAAAAACGCCATCATTGACCCTAACCATGACTCTGTCAAAGACAAAATCATAAAAACCCCTCAAGACTACATTAATAGATTTATAATTAAAGCAAATAATGATTAGACAAATAGTATTATTATATATAAATGGAGCAAGAATTCAGACCACATCCAATACTCGTTAATTATGAAATATCTCGTAATGGTGTTGTTAGACACTGTAGACTAAAGAAACCAATTGGTTTTGTTAATAATCAGGGATACTTGCAATTTACTGCTGGAGGAAAGGGATATCTCTGTCATAGGGCAGTCTTTGAGTGTTATATGGGACCGATTAAAGATGGCTGTGTTATTGATCACATTGATTCTAATATTCAAAATAACGCGATTTCCAATTTACAGTGTATTTCTCAAAGAGAGAATATAAAAAAAGGAAAGACAGGGACTTGTAAGTCAGTTGGAAAGAGACCAGTACAGTCATTTGATACAACGACGAATGAAGAAAGAGTTTTTCATTCAATGAATGCTGCGGGAAAATATTTTGGAATATGTATGCCTTCAGTACGAAAAGTTGCTGAAGGGATTTGTCAAACAGCTATCTCAAAGAAAAATGGACATAGAATAAAGTTTTCTTATTTACAAGATAACTCTTAATAATTACTATTTTGTTCCGTATTTCCCCTCATTACTACTGATCGTCACGTGACTATCCTACTTTCGATATTGATTCCCGGATATGAAATTCGTCCGAGAATACATGTGAAATTGGATTGAATTAATGATGTGTGTGATCTCATGTACGTATTTAATGGTTAACTCGGTATACGTAATCAGGTATGTACGGATTTTGATTTTGTGTTATTGTTTCTTGTTTCTAAAGACTGTATTGAGAACAGCAGTTAGGGTTTTGTTGGAAAAACCTATACAGGTAGACAATTTATTTGACAGAGATCCAAGGCCAGGGGTCTATTAATAGATTTTTTAAAAATCCCAATTACAAAGACGGCGTTAACAGCGTTTATGAAAATGAAATTACTTTAAAATTACAAATTAGTGAGGTCAGGTAGTAAAATGCGCGACAGGTAGTTTAGTTTGAGTGTGGCTATGTGTAATAAAATTCAGAAAAATATCATTCTCGATTCAAGAAATAGCAGGTCCTGAATTGACAGGGATCCCCATTACGGAGTTATCTTGTCATGTAAATCCATTATTATTACGATTATTTAATCGTAATATTATAGAAATTAATAAAAAAATTGCTATTATTTAACAGTTGTATTTCTTGTTTTAATGTTTTATTTAAATACTTAGCTTCCATTGAAATTACTACACAGTATTCATTATGAAATGCTAGAAAATAAATACACACCTACACATTGACACTGCAGTATTAGTTCACCTTATATATAATATGAGCCGTAATAAGTTTGGGGCTTTAAAACGAAGCCCACTTTGCCAATTAAAACTCCCACGCCATTGACATGGTGTGGTTGAATTTTTTCAACTGCAACCAGGGTTGGTTAATTTCTTGGTTGCTTTTGATTGGCAAAGTGGGTGTAGGTCCGCCCCGTCGTTGCATGTTTGTTTCGTCCTGTTCTGTCCCTATCCTACCGCATATGACCAACCTATCATATAACCATACTATCATATGACCATCCTATATAATCGCATTGTATATATAACCTCTACTCGCATTGTAAATACTCCTTCATTGTAAATACTCATTCATTGTAATATTCATTCATTGAATCGCATTGTAAATATTGAATCATTGTATTTAGCCTAGATATTCGCATTGTAAATACTCATTCATTGTAAATATTCATTCATTGTATATATATCATCCTTTTTGTATTTTACTGTCCCCCCCCACAACATATCTTCCGGAAGACCTAATATAGCATTTGTTACGTTAGAGCTTCCAATTGGGAGATCTATGTTTGTGGCCCTTGGGCTTATATAATGCGAAGGCACTAAATGAGTTCCAAGAATGTGCTGTCCCCCCCCTCTGGGCCTCTTTGACGTCGTTTGGCGCGAAAGAGGTTCCAAATGAGGCTTTATGTTATATGTTCAATGTTTGTAAAGAAATCACTTGGATTTCACGTCTAATACCCATATAACCCGCCCTTGAACTCGATTGGGGGGTTAGGGTATTGTATAAGTCTTTAATGTATGTGCCCTTTCTTGCCTCGAAACTCGAATGAGGAAGAGACGGGCATTGTATATGTTTTGTTTTTTGTATATAAAAATATTTTAAAGATACAAATACATTAGTAATAATAATAAATGGAATTTCAAGATATTACATCTATCATCACAGAAATATCAAATTTAAGAAATCAAGGAATCGTACTTTCTGAATTTTTGAATGAAGACAGACTTTTGAATGAATTTGAACAAATTGATATACAATTGAAACGTGGAAGATATGTTCTACCTAAAATGTATTCACTGATAAAAAGAATCCAAAAAGCGGTTAATGCTTCTTTGTATAACAATGATGATATTAATTTATTCATTCGGCTATTTAGTATAGTTGAAGCCATTAGAAAGAAACTCGGGGAACAGTACCAAGTTCGGTCAGAGATTGCTTTGAAAGTGAAATCTATAAGACGTTTGATTGATGCAAGCATTGAAACCGACAATTGAAAAATCGTTAGCATTTCCAATAATGACATCAGAAGCATTAACTACCAGACTAGCCCGTGAGAGGTTAGCATTACTGAAAAAGTTTATACCAATTCGAGATAACGTGCGAGATAAACTACAACTTAGACAGCAAGCGCAGACTGACTTTTCTATTGGAAGCGAACAACTTTTGCCCCTGTAACTAAAGCCACTAAGATATGAAACTTGCAACAGAACGTGCTATATACGGCGACATCCCTAAAGAGGGAGCAGTACCTATTATTGATGTATTAGGAAAGATTGCTACAGAAACTGAAAAAACTCACGAGGGAATAAAACAGCTTTCAGGTGAGTTACAAACTCAGCGAGAAATACAACAAATGGGTAATAATGAGAAACTGATAAAATAATCCCCGTTGAAGATGCTAGTGTTTCCACAAATAAAAAGTGTTCCTTTTACGGAGAAAATCACTGATAAAGCATAGAATAATCAACAATTCAATTGCTGAAAACTAACGAAGACTATGCGTTAATTTGGAAACTTGCTGTAAAAAGTATTATACAGGGATAAATTTTTAAAAGACGATATAAAAAAAACCAATAAACAAAAATCAATGGGTGGATTGGATATATAAAATCAATAAGAAATCACCGCAATTTAAAAATAAGAATACAGTGGAATACAGAGCTTTTAAAATAGGAATTGATGCGGATGTTTTTTAAACAACAACAACAAACAACACAATCGAAAAAGAAGAACAACAAAGTCGAAGTCGAGGTCCGAGGACGAGGTCGAGGTCGAGTCGAGGTGAAAGTCGAGGTCGAGTCGAGGTCGACAATCTCCAGAAATTCAAAACGTTTCCGAAACCATAAAAAAAGTTCTTCAGGAGAGGTTTATGGAAGTTCTCATCATTATTATCATTTGTGTCCTAGTAATATAATTAATTATATACCACGACTTGAGGTTCTTATGGGAGGTAAGCGAGCTGGAATAACTCAGTCGAAATAACTAATGAAGCATTTGATATTTGCAGACATTATTCCAAGGTGGATAATTGATATTCATACGTATCGAGAACTCTTGGATGATTAATGCACGGAATTCCGGGTGACTTTAGTGATTGAAATTGTCTTTAGAATTTACAAAGTCATTTAAAATAAGATGATAGTACACTATAATCACAATAATCCAACAAAACTGTATGTAGTGAACTCTAGATTTCCCGTTTATAAGGCATACTACGGTGACGCCTTGGAAATTACCATGGCTGGTTTATTCACAAGAATAGCCCCAAAAGTAGCACCAATTGCTAAACAATTAGCGATGAAAGCCATTGATGTTATTCGTAATAAGGGAATTAACGCTGTTGTGTTGGAGATCTTGCAGGAACGGCCTTTTCTACCGCAAAGAATAGAATAACGTCATTGGTGAAATCTAGATTCTACGAAAACCACCACCACCGCTACCTTCAACAACAATGATGCCTGCAAATGTCAGTAAAGTGATAAATAACGCAGTGGAACAAAAACTAGCATCATTAGCAATGACTTCACCAGATAGTAGTAATATTGCAAGTATGATAGCGGGAAGTGGTCTTGGAGGAAATCGAAAAAGAAAATGATTTAGAAAAACGATACGTTTTAGTATAAATGGCATTTAAAAAAATTGCTGATCCAGCGTTTGATATGGCGGCACCGGTGAATAAAGATGATTCTAAAAATTAACTATCAGTATTATGCCTATCCTGCAAGAGAGCCTAATCAAAGAGGGAGAGTTGAACTTCAAGTTCAAGATACAAGTAGATACTTTTTGCCGTGTGAGGCGTTTATTGAAGTAGAATGAAAGCTTGTAACAAATGTTGCAGCTGATATACACCATATGGGGATAACCCAAATATCCGAGTTGTTTCGTAAATAATGGCATTATGGCGCTATTAACAGTGCAAGATATATCATTGATGAAAAGAAATTGAATCAATAGAACAAAATGTTGATATTGCAACAACAATATCGGACTTGCGAGATATTCTGATGATATACAAGGTCGCTGTCCGTCTATGATGTTTGCTAAGGGATACTTCTGATCATCCGGAACCATTATCAAGTTGTTAAAGTACGAACTGCGCAAGCTACTGCAGAGCTGATCAACAACTTGAAATCATCCATACCGTGAAGATGAGCCAGCGCTGAATTTGAAATTTTAAAAAGGGTTCAATGATAATTTCAATCTAGGATTTGCAACACGAAATGGTACATTAAAGGACGAGCATCGACGGTTTTCATGTGCAATTCCGTTACAGTCACATATTCGGATTCTGTAGAAATGTCAGAAAAGTCATCTATGGAGCAAAGCATACGGTTGTGTTAGTGCGAAAAGAAAATGACAATGATGCAATTTGGCATGCTGATGGTGTTGATGATGGTAAAGTCAATTTACTTAAAATGACTTTATGGATGCCCGTCTTGACACCAGCAGTTACAATAGAGCAACAATTACTATCGTTTATGGACACAGGTGGAAAATCATTGCTAAGTTGGCTAACAACAACGACTGATACGAAGCAGGATAATGTAGATGGCACATTTACATGGCACTTAGCATCAAAACAAGGTGTTTCAGCTCCACGTCATATCTTTATAGCGTTACAGGATGCAAATCGAGTGGGTCGACAATTATCTAGTCATATGATATTTGATAAATTAGGAGTAAGTGAAGTTTCGTTGAGAATAAACGGACAACAAGAGCCAGCAGAGATTGTACATCTTAATTATGAAAACAACAACATAGCTCGTGTATATCATAGAATATTGTCGTATATGGGTCGTGATCAAAATGTTGATACTGGTTTGCAAATATCGCAAATTGATTTTGAAAAACACTATCCGATTTATTACTTTTCATTGGAACATCTTGACATGATGAGACAATCTGTTGTTGATATATACTTCCAAGCTCGGGTACAACGCCCTGCTGGTATAGCTGATTATAGAGCAGTTGCTGTCATTCTCAGTGATAAATCAATGTTGTTAGAAGGAGTTGGCGGACGAATGAGACTTATTGATGCACCAGTGGAAAACATGTAGTTAGGATTTTCACAATAAGATCAATTGAAAGTGTAAATTACATTTTAGAATAGAATGACATATAGTATTGTTAATGTCCAGTTGACTGATGGTCAGGTCAAGAAATTGAAATCAAAGTCGGCTAAAGAATGTGGAACTACAATAACGCTGAAACCCACTCAAATGTCCGGTGGTGCACATAAATTATCACTGACAGATCGTCAAATAAAACATTTCAATGATGCGCTAAAGAACAAACGAGGAGTTCAAATTGATTTTTCGAAAGCAGCAATCGCCAGTATGATAATAAAATCGGGTGGAATATTCCCGCTGTTAGCTGCTATTCCAGCATTGATTGCAGCGGCTGCCCCAGCGGTTGCGAAGGCGGCAGCGTTAGGAGCCGTTGGTACTGCTGCAGGAATGGCCCTGAAAAAAGCTACTGGGAAAGGCTATAAAAAAAAAGGAAAGGGTCTAAGACTACCAGGAACTCCACACAATTGGTACAAGGGCACGGGCCTAAGAATACCAGGAACGGCTTATTAGTGGAAAAATCCCTAGGATTTTCACCAATGTCCAATTTTGATTTAATTGATGCTGTAAAATCATTATCAATAAAAAACTTTAGAGGAGTTTTCATGAGAGATCAATTACCGTCAAAACCAATGAAAAATGAAACGGGTATTATCAATCTCGATAACAGCAGCGGAAAAGGAACTCATTGGGTCGCATATGCAATTGATCCACGTGGAATTGTCTATTTTGATTCATATGGATTAGCTCCACCAAAAGAATTCATGCGATATGTATCCACAATAACAAAGTCATCTCCAATTTTTTATTCCACGCTACCAACACAACAGTTAAATGATCCACCGATATGCGGTCGTGAAGTATTAAATGTCCTTGCAGAGATATCTAAATTTCCAAGAAAACCACCACAAGTTGTTGTTAATGAATATACTAGCAGGCAATGGCAAAAACGATAGCGTTATGATTTAGAAAAACGTAGCGTTTTCGTATAATGATTGATATTTGGGGACGACCTTTATCAGAATCAAAAAAAACAGAAACCGATAGCAAATTCGCTGTCGAAAGTGTAAAAAAAATAATCGAAGATGAAATCGCCGAGACATTAAATTTGTCAAGTGTAGATCCTGGGGAAATAGTTGTATTTCAAGATCGCCAGGGCAAATTGAAATCTAGTAATGTTTCATTGGATGATGTCTTAATACGAAGACGTGACGTCGTTGAAGATACAATAGTGTTATATTCAAATGATGGAAAACTCAAACCAGGTGTTTTTGTTTCTACAATCACAGATGCATTAAAAAATTTAAATGAAGAACTTGAAAAACATATAACAACATATACTTCCCTTCGTAGAAATATTATCAATAAATTCTTTGGAACACCAGCGGTAACCTCTCCATCTCTCGCTGAAATTAAATCCAATTTTGATGAAATTAAAGCTAGTATTAAAAATATTAATGATGCTGGATTTAGTATTATTAGAGATAGCATTAATAGTATTAAAAAATCTATCGAGGATATTACAAAATTTAAAACAGACAATCTTCCGCTACTTGAAAGAATAAAGATTCCTCATGAGAGAAATATCATAAATATGATATACACAGTTCTCTCTGGATCATTAGATTGGGAACCTAAAAAGAATACAGTAACCCTCACTGTGTCAAACAAGGGTATTTATCGATTAACAATAGTGTCACTGAATCAGTTTAATATATCATCATCGACTTCATATGGATACAACAACGTGATTTCAACGACTATTGACGTGGGTGAATACAAACGGTTTACAATAACAAGCACTGATCCTAATTTAAATAAGACATCATTTGTATGGTACATGGAGTTTGTAGCTGATCTAAATTAGAATTTTTAACAATTAAAAACCACTTGAGGTTTTAAAATAATATGATTCCATCATCGCAATATCGCTATGATACCGTCAAAGACTTCTTAACAAAACTCAAAACACTCATTGATGAATATGAAATAAAAATTAAAAAGTATCGCAGGAGAATTACCGCAATTGATGTTACAGTATACTCGGTATCTGGTATAATGGCCGGTGCTGGTATTATACTATCTTCAGTAACAATGGTAGCTCCGATTGCTGTCCCAATTGCTATTTCCGCGGTGACAACATTTGCTGGACTTGCAAATGCTATTACTAAAAAAATATCATCGTGTTCTCAAGAAAAACTTAACGACTATATAGTAAAACATCAAGCAGTATCTAACGGTTACTCACAATTATCCTCGTTGATGTCATCATCGATTGATGATACGATAATTACCGAAGACGAATTCTCCGCGATGATACGTATTTATGATACTACGATTAAAAACGCTAGCGTTTTTTCATCTATTGCAAAATTAGACATTGTAAATAATAATAATAATGTCGCAAGAGATTCAACTACTTCAGCGGATAGCAGAAAATACCACTCCGCGGAAAACAAGCATGATATCAATATCGTCAACAAACCCTAAATTCAGTGTGAATTTTCCCTCGCCTGTTTCAGTAAAGGAAATCGCGTTGGCAAAATTACGAGTGTATCATAGTTGGCCTAATATCAGATCGGTTCCATTTGGCGGTCAGAGACCTAATAATTCTCTGGTGTTTGCATATAGGAATAAAAAAGATGACACTCCAGATTGGAACGTTGTTTCAATACCAACTGGGTCCTATCAAATTGAGCAAATTAATAATGAATTACAACGTAGAATAAAATCCATTACTAAAAAAGAATCAATTATTGCGATAACAGTTCATGAACCAACACTGTCATCTACAATTGAAATAGGCTCTCCTGGGTACGTTGTAGATATTTATAACAGTTCAATAAGAACAGTATTAGGATGGCCCGAAGATCCACCTAGAAGTGCTGGTAATTCCACGCCCGAGCCTATAAAATCTGATTACGTCACTGATGAAATAGGACCTGAAAATCCATCAAAAGGATATAAAAAATTCGAGGATATAAACTTCACAAAAAGATATCGACGTAAGAATCAATATGGTGAAGATGTGTGGAGAATTCCATTTTTAATGATTATATCCCACAGGAAGGTGAAATTCTGGAAATACATGAAACAAGTCCAACATTTGTAGATATTAAAGATCACATCCTTGATAGAATGAATAATGATTTTTTGTCGTTATTACCCTCGTTAAGATCTGGCTTTCTTACACAAGCTGAGTTTACTAGTGTAGTCGCCGCGGGTAATAAAATCATCGATGACATGGAAATATTTAATTCGAGGATTACTAATCTCTTCACTGATGAAAATAGCCCGATTTCAAAAACTAGCTCAGCTCAAGATTATAAAAAAAATATAAATGAAAATCCAAATTATAAATTACCAGGATATAATGTTCCCGAGTTAAAGAAAAAACTCAGAACTGCCATCGACGAAGGATTTAATAAAATCTATCAATCATGGAAAGATAGCCAGCCGAAGCCTATTATCCTCACTCATAATAATTCTCCCGACGGCGACGGTAGACATATCGCACCGAACAATGTGGATATTTCATCGGTGATCGCACTTAATTTAACGTGTGATGTAATCGAAGGAAGTTATCAAATTAATATGGAACAATCAAATCAAGCCCGACAAGGTTACATTCTTTATTCATTTTCACCAACAGCACCCCCCGGATTTTTAATTGTTGAGAATCCGACTAATCCAGTCTATATGCAATGTCAAAATGATTCACTAACCTAGAATTAATTTTACACTCACCGATCAGTCAAATAATTTAATTGATCTACGTGGTGAAGTATTATCGATTAGTCTGTTTGTGAAAAGCTAACAAATATTCGGTTAAATAATTTGTATTAATCAGCAGCAGAGAGGGTGAAATGACAACATATTTGCGACCGTAGATGGCAGCAATTTGAGTGTGGTTATGACAATGTATTTGCGACAAAATCGCTAAGATGGGGTCTTTATTTTTTTTTGGTTGAAATATGAGATTTCGTAGGAAGGTTCCATTGGCATTCTGAGGCTTTAATCGATTCTGTCGCAAAAATTTGTAGACGTAGATGGCAGCAATTTGAGTGTGGTTATGACAATGTATTCACGACAAAATCGCTAAGATGGGACCTTTAATTTTTTTTTGGTTAAAATATGAGATTTCGTAGGAAGGCTCCATTGGCATTCTGAGGCTTTAATCGATTTTGTCGCAAATATATTGTTGTAGGGTTCACCCTCTCTGCTGCTCATTGAAACCTGTATTCTGTGAGAACTTAATTACATGCCTGCTTTGTTTTGATCAACAAAGTGGGAAAGTGTTTGTTTCATTAAAAGAAAATCAATTCAAAGAGACATGTGTTTTTTTTATCAGTTTCAATGTCTTTCTATCACATCAAGCAAGGGAAGTACAATTTAAAAAATTCAAAGCCATGTCAATAACAGTACAAATTTGTGGTCATTTACCAACCCCCAAATTAAATATATTTGTCCAATCGAAATGGTTTCCATTTTTATGCATAAACATCACTAAAATATATAACATCATTAATAATATCTAAATCATATGTATATGGGGCCATGGAGAGCAAAGGAAGTAAGTGAAAGTTTTTTCTCAGTGACTGAAAAGCTGTGCATTATAGATAGGATCATAATAAGAAGTGAGATCCAATGATACAATGAAGTAAAGAATTGCTTATTGACATTTAAAGGTATGGCTTTAAAAAAATAAGCGAAACGTCAGATTATTTACATGAGTTTTGATTCAGCTGA